>CATIWM010492079.1:0-19922 GCA_949671775.1 Mallotus repandus
CAAAAGCATATGCATATGTAATATTTGAATTTTGTATTTATTTTATGAGATGTTGAAATGTTTGTTTTAGCCTTTAGAATTTAATTTATGTTTATATTCATTGAGTCGCGACTCACCAAATCGCAATTATTTTTCCAGATAAAGAAGCTTGAAGTGTGACTATTTTGAAGCATATAACATGGTAGTTAAACCATGGAGCATAGGTTGTCGGCCAAATCCAGACTCTCTCTCTCCTTGTAGCATACATATGCCTATTAGTTAATGTAAAATATTTGTATGCGTGTACGGATAAGTATAAATGTGTGTACAATAATTACATGGGACTAAAGGATGATTAACAATGAATATGAGATATTACGATGTGTATTAATACTGAGTGTGAAGGGTGTTACATGTATTTTGCTACTTTGTGGTTTTTTTTAAAAAAAAATAATGTAAGTGACAAATTATATTATTTTTTGATGTTTATTAATTGTGTTTATTTTTATGTTAGTTTTTATGAATGAATAATAGATTTTCTTTAGAACTAGTGTCTTATAATTTTCTAATAATTTATATTTCTTTACACCCAGATTTATTAATGCTATATCAAGGAGTAACGAACTTAAAGTGCCACAAGGTACTTTTAATCTACTTATTGCTATTTCAATTTATTTTCACTTTTTTATATGTTTTTTTTTATTTTTGTTTATCATGTTTTTGTTATATATTTGTCAGGTAAATATTTTTTGGTTGATTGTGGATTTCCAAATGGACTTCAATTTTTAGCTCCTTGCCGAGGTGTTCGCTATCATCTTCAAGATTTTCACAATCAAGGTCGTCATCCTGAAAATGCAAATGAGTTATTCAATCTTCGTCATGCTTCTTTGAGGTATACAGTTGAGAGATTATTTGGTATCTTTAAGTCTCGGTTTACAATTTTTAAAACAGCTCCTCCATTTCCATACAGCACACAAGCAGAGCTAGTGTTGGCATGTGCATGATTGCACAACTTTCTTCGAATAAAGTGCCGTTCAGATGAATTTTCAGTTGAACCAAATAGTAAAATTTTATCATCTCCACCTATACCAGTTAATCAAGAAGAGGGTTTTGAACTATTTGTTGTGACTCAAGAGCAACAAAGAAATACTGCCAATGAATTGAGGGCTACTATAGCTACTAATATGTGGAATGATGTTGAGCATGTGGATAATAATGAACACTAATTTTTTTTTAATATTGTTTTAAGTTTTGTTATATGGAGTTAGTTAGATTTTTCATGAAGAATAAATCAAATTTTCATAGTTTTTAAGTTGAATTTGGCACTTGAAATTTTTAGTTGTTTATATTGGGTGTAAAAGTTGAAACAACTTTTTAATATGTTTTTTGTATTTGCAATCAATAAAATAAATATTTCAATTATTTTTAAAAAATAATTAAAGACATCTACTTTTAATCATTATTTAAAAAAATTATTTTTATTATATGATAAAAATTAATTTATTATGTCAAAATATGTTTAAAATCAATAAAAATTGTCCAATATCAATAAAAGTCATAAAAAGTCTTTCAAAATAAAGTTTAAAAAAGTCATTAACAGGTTTAAAAATAAAACAAAAGTCATTAACAAATTTATAAACTCTGTAAAAGTCTTCCAAAATAAAGTCTATAAAAATCATTAAACTCTGTAAAAGTCTTCCAAAATAAAGTCTATAAAAATCATTAAACTCTATAAAAGTCATTAAAAATTTATAAACTCTACAAAAGTCATTTACTTAAAAAAAAGTCTATATATGTCTTTAAAACTCTTGATTGAATACACCCCTTAATGAAATCAACTGGTGTTCAAAAATAAATATATACACATATATGCATTATTAAAACCAAACTTTTTTCTTAGGAAATAAATGAAGTGATTTAGAGTTTATTTGGTATAAATGAATTTCACAAAATTTAGTGAAATTTATTTGAAATTTCAAATATTGTGTGTTTGGTTTAAATGAGTCACTTATATAATTCATTTGCAATTCTATATTTTTAAATTTGTAAAATTTATTATAATTAGAGAAAATTCTGATGAAATGGTTCGAATTTGCAAATGAGTTCCACAATTTTTAAAAATATACTCCTAAAATGACTAAAATATTTTCATTATTTTTATTTTGATAAAAATAACTCATCTCCCGCATGTCGATAACATTGGCCCTGTGATGCTTTTTGGTTTATTTAAATATGAAGTAGCCATTAATTTTATATTCCCATTGGCTCGCTAGTAATTTTTTTTCTTTTATATTAAATATATTTCAAATCTGCTGTAGGACATCGCAACAAAAATTATGTCATTCTCACAGCAAGGGCCAAGAGCTATATACTTCTTGCAATGTTTTGGGATTTATCATCAGAACATAAAATAAATAAAGTCCCTTGATATTCTAAAAATTTCATGTTTTATGTTATGTATACTGTCTTAACTTCACAAATATGATTTTCATATAATTATAATTTTCTTTTTTTAATGAATTTTGTATTAAAAATAAAAAAATTATAAATTGGAAGATTAATTTAAAAATATAATTAAAAATAAATATTTTAAAAGAAGTTAAATATTAATTGAAATGTCAAATAATCACACTTTTAATAATGTAATATGAAATTAAAAAAAAGGTAAAAACATAATCTATTTAGAAGGATATTTTTGACCAAAGTCAAAATTAAGTTGAATTCTATATTTATACCGAACACAATACAACAAAATATGAAATTTATTTCAAATGAATTCCAAAAACTATTCTTTTGAACAAAACATGCTTCGTTAATAAAAATTCATTTGCAAATGAATTGAATTCCTTGGTGAAATTGAATCAAACAAGGGTTTAAGTAGAGTGTGAATGTGTTTGGCATAGATGAATTTCACAAAATTTTGTACAATTCATTTAAAATTCCAAATATTGTATGTTTAGTTTAAATGAATAACTTATAGAATTAATTGCAATTCCATTTTTTTAAATTTATGAAATTCAATATGACTTGATGAAATTCTAATGAAATAAATTTTACAATTTCAAAGTTATATCTTTAAAATAATTAAAATAATTTTATTATTTTTATTTTGAAAAAGAAATTTCATCTCTCGGTACCGTATGTCTCTCTAGTTAAACGCACCACATGGTATCATCTTTGAAAAAAAAAAGGGTATCTATCATACATAAAAAGGTTATGGACTGTTCTGTATGTATGCTCTGTTTTAGGATTATCTAGTCAAAAGCCATTCGCAAGTCTCTTGGGGCAAGCTTCATCAATTTCTACACAACAATTACTTCAGTGCATCTTGTGGAGGCTTTTCTCTGCATCGATTTTTGTTTCTTGACTATGATATTAAATATAATTTGTTAGACTTTTTTTTACAATAATTGTATTACTTTAAGTTATTTTTAAATTATGAATGATATTATAAACTTTTATTATTATTATTATTATTATTATATTTAAATATATATATATATATAATCGATGATTATTTATAGTTGAGTTTTGTTTTTATTTATAATTATTCAAATCTTTTTAATTAATCTAACTTTAATTTAAATTTTTCATATAATCATAATTTTATTTTTAATGAATTTTGAATTAAAAATTAAAAAATTTATAAATTGGAACATTAATTAAAAATAAATATTTAAAAAGAAATTAATAAATATTTGAAAAGAAGTTAATTATTAATTTAAAAGTTAAATAATTACATTTTTGATATTGTAATATGAAATTAAAAAAGAAAATAAAATATAATCTATTTAGAAGGGTATTTTTTACCAAAATTAATATTGTAATATGAAATTAAAAAAGAAAATAAAAATATAATCTATTTAGAAGGGTATTTTTGACCAAAATTAAAATTAACTTGAATTCTAGATTTATACCAAACACAATATAATAAAATATAAAATTTATTTGAAATGAATTGCATATTTGAACTAAACACACTTCATTAATAAAAATTCATTTGAAATGAATTTCATTTGAAATTTATTTTCAGATGAAATGAATTATTGATAAAATTGGACTAAATAAGGGCTAAGATTCAATATAAATCCAAAACTTTCAATTAACTGGTGGGATCGGACGTCCCAAATAACCCAATTGAGTTAATCATTATTTATTTATAATTATTTGTTAATTCTCTTATATATATAACTATAATATATATCAATAACTACAATTAATCTAATAATTTTTAATTTTATATATCCTAAAAAATAATTTATCGGTTAACTTTTTATTATGGCACACATATGACATATTATTATTTGTCTAATGAACCAGATTAATATGGTGATTTTGGTAATATTAATGCACTTAGTTTGTTTGCCGACAATATCTAGAAAATATTTTTTTAAAAATTTACTTTTTAAAAAAAATATTTTTTGATGTTTGGCTGTAACACTAAAAGATAGTAAATGAGGAAGAAAATATTAAAAAATAAAAGATATAATAATAAATGATGAGAGAAGATATTGAAAAATGTATTGAAAAATGATTTCTCATTTTTTAAATAAAAAATTATTTTCAAATTATTTTCTTTTATTTAACAATTTATTTTCGTAATTTAAATATTAAAAAGTAAAAAAAATATTATATGAAAGAATATTTTTCGTCAAAGTCTAAATAATTAAAAATATCAATATTATAAATTAAAAAAATTATTATTTTTTAATTTTTTTTCCATACTGGACTTTGGGGGCGTTTTGAACAAGGAGTGGTTAAGGCCCAAAAAGCAAGCATACAAATACATACACGGGCAAAGACTAAAAACTCAAAAGAGGTCGCCTTTATTATATTTCCTCTTCTCCAAGTTAAGAAGAGACGAAGCCGAAGCACAAACCATTCGATCTGCTCCAGGCACGCACCTCGATCTTCTTCTCCTCTGGCTTCAGCAGGTTCTCACCATTTATCTTTCTTTTCTAAATTCTTCTTCTTCTTCTTTAAAATGATTGGCTTTTTTATTATTATTTTTTGTTGTTTTTTTGAATTTAATTCGTTCAAATTGAATCTGGTAAATTTTTTTAAAAAAATCTCGTGCTATTCTTGAGTAACTACAGTAGCTTTTAGCTTATTGTTGCCTCTGGGCTACTGAATTCTTGAGCATGTGAGTTGAGCAAAGTTGGGGGTTAACCTTTTGAAGCTATATCCCTATTCTTCTTGTTTGGTAATAGATTTCGTTGTGATCTCCGATTTGGGTTTTTGGGGATTTTTTTTTTCCTGTGTATATACTCGTTAGCTGCTTGTCTAAAAGTGATAATTTTTGTAGTCTTGATAGGGTTTTCTTAGCATTTAGCAAGCATTTACCACGAGAAACTTTGGTCATATTTAAGTTATCTGATGTTGGGAATTAAGGGTCCTGAGATTATCGTTAACTTAGAAAAGGCTGCTGCTCTTGTGATTTGGTGTTAAGAGTTTAGTTGGTGAGTTCCTGATAAATTTTATGAGTGTTTGCATCAGTTGATTTTAGCTGGTGCTATTCATGGGTTTCATAAGATGGAAGGGTCTGGAGAATAGTGTTTTTATTGGCTATTTATTGTTAACAGTGGCATTTCATTGGTATTTAGGTTGAAAAAGAATATCATTTGTTTCCCATCAGTGTTTATTCAGCATGTTTACACCAGGATAATATGTCCGGTGCTCCACATCTGAGGTTCCACCCATGCCATAGTGCTCCTTCATGCCTTGTGTTGTTTCATACTTCTTCCAGGAGATTGATTCGCCTTGACATTTTATATAATTTAGCACTTGGACTTGGTGCAATGATACCTCTCAACAATTTTAACCTTGGTCTTCTTTGTTGCCAATTATATGGGGTTTGATGAACTGTAAATAGGATTCATGGTTAAATTATTACTTCTTATCCCGTTGGGGTCAATCAGAATTTTGTAATTTATTTTTAGAGAGTGAGGGAGAGAGAGGGGTCAACCTATCGTCAAATGTACGCTATTGGTGTGAGATATTAACAAGCTTATTAAATATCCTGGCAATGCTTTGAATGGGCTTGGTTACCAGAAGATCTCTTTCCATTCGTTGTGTCGTAAGCAAAAAGATAATGTAATATACAATTCTTGGTTAAATCAATCCTTTCTTTGCTAGACTGATGAGTGCTTTGGAACTGTCCTTATATGCAGGAAGCCCCGTTGATTTTTCAAATTCAATGTATAAGATCAACCTTTGTGTAAAAATGGCTGTTTCTTGATAATTTTAGTGTTGATTTTGGGATTATTATTACTATTTTCTAAGTTGTCATGTCTTTGGCTCTGTTTTGATTTTTGTTTTTCTTATTGCTTCTTTGTTTAGTGCTTGATTCGAGGTGAGATGTATCTATCAAGTTTTTAGCTTTTTAATTCATTTTTGCAGGATTGACATTTTAAAGTATTAACAATGTCTACATCATATCTTCCTGCAACTACTGATTCGATTGCTCTGGCTTTAGAAGCAAAAACCCCATCTGAGTCCATTTCTATCTATTACCGCATACTAGAGAATCCATCATCTTCTCCTGAATCCTTAAGGATTAAAGAACAGGTTATCACAAATCTCTCAGATCTCCTCAGACAAGAGAACCGAGCAGAGGAGCTTCGAAGCCTTTTGACTCAGTTAAGACCCTTTTTTGCCTTGATTCCAAAGGCAAAAACTGCTAAAATTGTTCGTGGGGTAATTGATGCAGTGGCTAAAATACCAGACACATCGGATCTCCAGATTACACTTTGCAAAGAAATGGTTAAGTGGACCCGTGATGAGAAGCGAACTTTTCTTCGGCAGAGAGTTGAAGCAAGGCTTGCAGCACTTTTGATGGAAAGCAAGCAGTACTCAGAGGCATTAAATCTTCTTACTGGGTTAATCAAGGAGGTGAGACGATTGGATGATAAGCTTCTCCTCGTGGACATAGACTTACTGGAGAGTAAGCTTCACTTTTCTTTAAGAAACCTCCCAAAAGCCAAGGCTGCACTCACTGCAGCAAGAACAGCAGCCAATGCAATTTATGTTCCACCAGCTCAACAGGGTACTATAGATTTGCAGAGTGGGATCCTTCATGCAGAAGAGAAGGACTACAAAACTGCATACAGCTACTTCTTTGAAGCATTTGAAGCTTTCAACGCTCTTGAAGATCCCCGAGCAGTTTTTAGCCTAAAATATATGTTGCTGTGCAAAATTATGGTGAGCCAAGCTGATGATGTTGCGGGAATAGTATCATCCAAGGCAGGGCTACAATATGTGGGATCTGAGCTGGATGCAATGAAAGCTGTTGCTAATGCTCATGCACAACGCTCTCTAAAGCTCTTTGAGGTTGCACTCCGGGATTACAAGGCAGAGCTAGAGGAGGATCCAATCGTTCACCGACACCTTTCTTCCCTGTACGACACATTATTGGAGCAAAACCTCTGCCGGCTGATTGAGCCTTTCTCCAGGGTGGAAATTGCCCATATTGCTGATCTGATTGAACTGCCAGTGGATCATGTGGAGAAGAAACTGTCTCAGATGATTCTGGATAAAAAGTTTGCAGGGACTTTGGACCAGGGCGCTGGATGCCTTGTCATTTTTGATGACCCCAAGACGGATGCAATCTACCCAGCAACATTGGAGACAATTACCAATATTGGCAAGGTAGTTGATAGCCTGTATGTGAGATCAGCTAAGATAATGGCTTAAATTTCTGGCCGTTGCTTCTCTACCCAAGGTGTCTCATTGTGGCGCCTCACGCCTGCTTGACAGAGTGATTCATTTTCTTTTTCTTATTAAGCTAAATGTTTTATGAAGAACAATCTTAATTGAATTGCTTTCAACCAGAGTAGGTTATTATTTGTCTTTAGACTCTTACAGATCAGGCAATGGTTTTTATGTTTTTGGGAAATGCACTTTGGTATATTTTGTTCATCAACTCAATTTTCCCCCCTTCCATGCTTAATCTCCACTGGTGAAAACATAACCGGAGATCGGTATGATATGATGTGGTGGTGCCGGCTCTAGATTTTATGTGTCAGTCAAAAATACATTTATTTACCATCTCAATCTGAATAGGAAACTTAATTCAAAGCTTCCCATAATTTTGATTTGATGCGGCAACTTAACTTTATACATATATTTATATATATATACACACATATAATTTTTTATTTATATGCAAGTATTTGTTGTCTTTTGAGTATTAATTTATTACTACATTTAGAATTTTGATACTTCTTTAAAATTATATATACCATAAAAACATAAACAAAGATTTACATGGAAATAATAAAATTTCTCTAATCAAGCTTTTCACAATTATTTTTTTTATAACAAAAATTCTAATTATGTTACCATATCAAACTTTCAATTAAACTTATCGATATATCAATATATAATAAAAATAATTTAGAATTTCTAATGTATAATATTGTTTTTACTAATTTAAAGATATAATGGAAAAATTTAATATCGAGTTTTCTCTCTTCTTCGACTCAGTAATATAATGGAAAAAAATAATAATAATAAACAAATTTTAAAAGGAAATGAACACCTGTTGACCCTGACCAGTCACGACTTTTATAATTTTTTTCTTTTTCATATATGGAGTTCTTTTAATAAAATAAAAATTACCATCCTCTCTCTTTTTTTGAAAGGAAAGGCAACATTAACATACGTACAGTGTGTCACACAACAAAGTCGTCCCCTCCTCCTCCTCTGCTTCGCTTTCCCCGCTCTCTCTTTCTGTCTTTCACGAAGAAGAAGAAAGAGAGAAGCAGCTCCTCATCCATTCTCTCTTCTTTTCACAGATCGCTCTCTCTTTCTCGATCCATTTCACAGGTAGGTACCGCACAACAAAGCCTATTCCTCTTTGATCTAACCTTCATCTTTCGATTCTCGTTTGGTTCCCAAGAAAATTTTCCACCTCTTGATTTTTTTTCTCTTCTATTTTATGATAACTGCAATTCGTTCTATTTTCGTTCAAGTAAAATGAAATGTGGTCTTCAACAGCTGAGCTTTTTTTTTAAAAAAAAAATGGTAGATCGGGTACAGTCACTTTCTTAGTTGGCTGTGTAGTGATCTGTTTGTTTTGAACCTTTTTTTATTGGTGTGGTTTGTTTGCAGTCTGTTGATTATTTTCAGCAGTAAGCTTCGTCATGTGTAGGCATGGAACTTGTGAAATTAATGCTTCATTTCTCTGTATTGTAGTTTGCTATTTTTTTTAGATGTAGTATTGGATTAGATTGTTAAATTAGGGTTTTATAATGGATCCTCAGTTTTTATATTCTTTTCTTTTTTCAACAGTAAAATACATTTGATATGTTAAATTAGATTATTGCTCTTTTTCATAGTTCAGACAGTTTTTTATGCTTCTTTTTGCTGTTGTTTCCTTGTTTATGGCTAATTTGCACGCATTGTTTTTTTTGGTTTTTGTTGTTTATTATGAAGGGTATGCTTTGTCGGAGTTGTCGCGACTCCCCTGTTTAGCAACTATTGAAAAGATATGGGTCGTTTAAAGCTGCAATCAGGAATTAAGGCTATTGAGGAAGAACCTGAGGATTGTGATTCTTCCTGTACTAATAGAGCTACGTTAGCATGCATGATAAATGCAGAAGTTGGTGCTGTATTGGCAGTCATGAGGAGAAATGTAAGATGGGGAGGTCGTTATATGTCTGGTGATGATCAGATGGAGCACTCTTTGATTCAGTCCTTGAAGTCGTTGCGGAAGCAAATCTTTTCCTGGCAGCATCCATGGCATACTATTAACCCTGCTGTCTATCTTCAGCCATTTTTGGATGTGATTCGATCTGATGAAACTGGTGCTCCAATCACTGGGGTTGCTTTGTCTTCTGTTTACAAGATTTTAACTCTTGATGTGATTGATCGAAATACAGTAAGTGTTGAAGATGCTATGCACTTGGTTGTTGATGCTGTGACAAGTTGCCGGTTTGAGGTGACAGATCCTGCTTCAGAAGAAGTAGTGCTGATGAAGATACTTCAGGTTCTTCTTGCTTGTATGAAAAGTAAGGCATCAGTTACGCTGAGTAATCAGCATGTCTGCACCATAGTGAACACTTGCTTTCGTATAGTTCACCAAGCAGCAAGTAAAGGGGAGTTGTTACAGCGGATTGCTCGGCACACAATGCATGAACTTATTAGGTGTATTTTTTCTCACCTTCCAGATGTTGGCAACACGGAACATGCCCTGGTTAATGGAGTCAGTACTGTCAAACAGGAGGTAAAATTGAACCATTCATTTTTCTTTAAAATGCAATTTCTCCTTGCTTCTTCATGAGTTGCTGAGATTTTAGAAAAGAAAAAGGAGCTGGAGGAAAATTGCAAAAGAGAAAATAGTTTTTGCCATGTTATTAATTAACCCTTATAAAGGAATAGGCTAAAGAAACTCAATTTTGTCATTTATTAAGGCTATTGGTTGTTGAAATTTGGAAAGAGAAAAAAGCTTCATTCAGATTGATTTGCCTTGTAATTTTTTTCTCGGTGGCATTCACAACTTAGAAAATGAAAATCTTATTTCATTTTCATGCTTGAAAGTGTTGGGAATTTAGGGGAAACTTTGTAGCGGTTTTAAGTTCAAAACAAATTGCTGATTACTTGGATTGGCTAGCTGACTTCACTTCATACTGAAATCATGGAGATTACCTTAATGATATATTCAGTGAGATCGTCTTATTCTCTTTTTGCTCTCTTTTGGTGTATCACTTTATCAATGATAAAGCTTGGAGGTTATATTGAGTTCCATTATCTGGTACTTTACCAGTGATGCCTTAGAATCTATCATTTGGTATCTCGTCTAATATTGTGAATTTGTGATAAGTTGGTGCAAGGTCTCCTTCTTAATTTTTTTTCATGTTTATCTAGTGCCATCTGATGTGTAATATGACACAGAAATGCTATAGTAGCAGCTTTTGCTTCCTATTTTTTGGATTTAAAAATATAGTATAATAAGGTCGTGTCCCAGAAGTAGTGCATATTTTGTTTCCTGAGAATTTGATCACTTTTATTTGCAGATTGGTGGTCTAGATAATGATTTTGTGAACAAACAAATGGAAAATGGCAGCAGCGGTTCTGAGTTGGATGTTCAAGCATCTTCCGGGAGCTTTGGTTCCAGTGTTTCTACAGGTCTGATGCCAACTGTTATGGATGAAAATACAATTGGAAGTGGTAGTGGAAAGGATGCCCTTCCCTATGATTTGCACCTTATGACAGAACCATATGGTGTCCCCTGCATGGTGGAGATTTTTCATTTTTTGTGCTCCTTGGTAAATGTTGTTGAACATATGGGAATGGGTCCCAGGTCCAATACAATGGCATTTGATGAAGATGTGCCCCTTTTCGCATTGGGGCTAATTAATTCAGCTGTAGAATTGGGTGGGCCTTCTATTCGTCATCACCCCAGATTATTGGGTTTAATTCAGGATGAATTATTTCGTAATTTAATGCAGTTTGGCTTGTCAATGAGCCCATTGATTCTCTCGATGGTTTGTAGTATTGTTCTCAATCTGTATCACCACTTACGTTCTGAACTCAAATTGCAACTTGAGGCTTTTTTTGCTTGTGTGATCTTAAGACTTGCACAGAGCAGATATGGTGCTTCATATCAGCAGCAAGAGGTCGCCATGGAGGCTCTTGTTGACTTCTGCAGGCAGAAAACGTTTATGGTGGAGATGTATGCTAACTTAGATTGTGATATAACATGCAGTAATGTGTTTGAAGACCTAGCTAATCTATTGTCAAAGAGTGCATTTCCAGTGAACTGTCCTCTGTCTGCAATGCACATTCTTGCTTTGGATGGTCTCATAGCTGTTATTCAGGGGATGGCTGAAAGGATAGGCAATGGCTCAGTTAGTTCTGAACATGCGCCGGTGCACCTTGAGGAGTATACACCCTTTTGGATGGTGAAATGTGACAACTATGCCGATCCTAATCACTGGGTTCCATTTGTCCGCAGGAGAAAGTACATTAAGAGAAGATTGATGATTGGAGCTGATCACTTCAACCGTGATCCAAAGAAAGGCCTGGAATTTCTTCAAGGAACACATCTCCTGCCTGACAAACTCGACCCCCAAAGTGTGGCTTGCTTTTTCAGGTACACTGCTGGGTTAGATAAGAATCTAGTTGGGGATTTCCTGGGAAATCATGATGAGTTTTGTGTCCAGGTTCTTCATGAATTTGCTGGGACATTTGATTTCCAAGGTATGAATCTGGATACTGCTTTGCGGTTGTTCTTGGAAACTTTTAGGCTTCCTGGTGAATCTCAAAAAATACAAAGGGTTCTTGAGGCATTCTCTGAGAGATACTATGAGCAATCACCACAGATTCTAGCCAATAAGGATGCTGCTCTTTTGTTATCTTATTCACTTATAATGCTCAACACAGATCAACATAACGTCCAGGTGAAGAAAAAGATGACAGAAGAGGACTTTATCCGGAATAATAGGACCATTAATGGAGGCAGTGATCTACCTCGAGAATTCCTGTCTGAACTGTACCATTCAATTTGCAAGAATGAGATCCGCACCACTCCAGAACAGGGAGCTGTATTCCCTGAAATGACCCCAAGCCGGTGGATTGATCTAATGCTCAAATCCAAGAAAACTGCTCCTTTCATTGTATCTGATTCTAAAGCCTACCTCGATCATGATATGTTTGCAATAATGTCAGGTCCCACCATTGCTGCTATCTCGGTGGTGTTTGATCACGCAGAACATGAAGATGTTTACCAGACATGTATTGATGGATTCTTAGCTGTTGCAAAAATCTCTGCCTGTCATCATCTTGAAGATGTGTTGGATGATTTGGTTGTGTCTCTTTGTAAGTTCACAACCCTCCTGAATCCATCCTCCGTCGAGGAACCTGTGCTAGCTTTTGGTGATGACACAAAAGCCAGGATGGCGACTGTGACTGTTTTCACTATTGCAAACAGGTATGGTGATTATATTCGCACAGGCTGGAGAAATATTCTGGATTGCATCTTACGATTGCACAAACTAGGTCTTCTTCCAGCACGTGTTGCCAGTGATGCTGCTGATGAATCAGAACTTTCTTCTGAACCTGGTCATGGGAAACCTCTTACAAATTCTTTATCTTCTGTTCATATGCAATCTATGGGAACGCCCAGGAGGTCTTCTGGTTTGATGGGCCGGTTTAGTCAGCTTTTATCTCTTGACACTGAGGAGCCAAGATCACAACCAACGGAACAGCAACTTGCTGCTCATCAACGCACTCTTCAGACTATCCAGAAGTGCCATGTTGACAGCATATTTACTGAGAGCAAGTTCTTGCAAGCTGACTCTTTATTACAGCTTGCACGAGCACTCATCTGGGCAGCAGGGCGGCCCCAGAAAGGGAACAGCTCTCCAGAGGATGAAGATACTGCAGTTTTCTGTTTGGAGTTGTTGATTGCAATTACTCTGAATAATCGTGACAGGATTGTGCTGTTGTGGCAGGGTGTTTATGAGCACATAGCCAATATTGTTCAATCAACTATAATGCCATGTGCATTAGTAGAGAAGGCTGTGTTTGGACTCCTCCGGATTTGCCAGCGGTTGCTCCCCTACAAGGAGAACCTGGCTGATGAGCTTTTGAGGTCATTGCAACTTGTTTTGAAGCTTGATGCCCGTGTTGCTGATGCTTACTGTGAACAAATTACCCAAGAAGTCAGCCGTCTTGTAAAGGCAAATGCTACGCATATCAGATCTTTAATGGGATGGCGTACAATTACATCCCTACTTTCCATAACAGCTCGGCACCCTGAAGCTTCTGAAGCTGGATTTGATGCACTTTTGTTCATTATGTGTGATGGAGCTCACCTGTTGCCAGCCAATTACGTCCTGTGTGTTGATGCAGCAAGGCAGTTTGCAGAGTCTCGTGTGGCACAGGCAGAAAGGTCTGTACGTGCACTAGATCTTATGGCTGGTTCTGTGGATTGTTTGGCTCGATGGTCACACGAGGCTAGGGAAGCCATGGGAGAGGAGGAAGCCGCAAAGCTGTTACAGGATATAGGGGAGATGTGGTTGAGGCTTGTACAAGGATTAAGAAAAGTTTGTTTGGATCAGAGGGAAGAGGTCAGAAACCATGCACTTCTATCATTGCAGAAGTGCTTGACAGTAGTGGATGGGATCAATCTTCCACATGGTTTGTGGTTACAGTGTTTTGATCAGGTAATCTTTACAATGCTTGATGACTTGCTTGAAATTGCTCAGGGACACTCCCAAAAAGATTTCAGGAACATGGATGGCACACTAATCATTGCAGTAAAGCTTCTGTCTAAGGTGTTTTTACAGTTACTCCATGACCTTGTGCAGCTAACAACTTTCTGTAAGCTATGGTTGGGAGTTCTCAGCCGCATGGAAAAGTATCTGAAAGTTAAAGTAAGAGGTAAGAAGAGTGAGAAACTTCAAGAAGTAGTGCCTGAGCTTTTGAAGAACACCTTAATGGCAATGAAGACCAAGGGAGTGCTAGTACAGAGGAGTGCCTTAGGTGGGGATAGCTTGTGGGAACTAACATGGCTTCATGTAAAAAACATCGCTCCATCTTTACAATTGGAGGTGTTCCCTGATCAAGACTGGGAGCAATCACAGCATAAGCAGGGTGAAACCGGTGGAAATGTGGCACCTGACGAAACTGGCTCTGTTCCATCAAATGGATCAGTGGCTTCTGAAGGTTCTGGCAGTGGAAGTTAAATTTTGCAGTGTTTTTCATCATCCTGCGGATACATGTCTCTGAGGGCATATGTATATGATCATAAGCATTGAGATTGTACATTTCATGTCCAAACACCAGAACTGAGTCTGTAGAGATTCAGCAAGTCATCAGCTCCCGCTGTATGATCCAAATTGAACAGAAGAAAGGAGTCAATGCGGAAAGGCCATGCAGAGATATAAAAGTTTGGCGAGCTATTACCGAGTATGTACCCATGAAACCTGGCTGGACTTTGTTGTCGTTACCAAAATGTGGATTTCCCAGATGTTATATAGTTGTGTAGGACCATCCATGAGTAGGTTGTTTCTGCAGATAAATGTTTCATCCCGTATGATTTGTGTATTTTAAGAGTCTACAAGGGAAGAAAGAATGGCCTCTTCTACCTGCTAGGAAAATTTTAACCCTATAATTTTGTATTGGCTTGCTACTAATGTACAGAACTAAAAATTTGAGATTTTTTCCCCTTTTTTTAATATTTTTATTTGCTTAAGTTAGGATTCTTTAAGCACGAAAATGAAATGTAGGATTTTGTGTAGAGATTTTTTTCAAACATAATTTATACTCCCAGTATGCAATAGCGATAAGAGCTCTGTTATTTTGGAATTCGAGTTGAGTGGATTCATAAGAGGAACAAAATTCTCAACATTTAATTTTGTTATATAGAAGACTCGAATCTGAAATTTTATTAAGTGTAAAGTTGGGGATCATAATTGAAATGAAAGATTTCGATTTCTAATGTTTAGATGGCTAAAATTTAACATGAGAATAAGAATGTAATTCTCTCGTTAATGGAAATTATCATTCTCATTGTATTTTTAGAATAAGATTTGATTCTCTTAATAATCAAGTCATACTAATTATAAATTGATCAAACATTTAAATATTAACATATATTTTTAAAATTTATAAATAAAACATATAAATTAATAAAAATATGTATTAATGTTTGAATAAAAATATTTATTAAAAATAAATAATTCCTATAATAATTTTAAAAAATTTATATAATATTTTAATAAATAAATATTTTAGAAAATATTTTATGATAGATAACTGTAATATTAATTTTTAAAATATAAAACTAATTATAATATTAATTTTATATATAAGAATAATTATAAAAATATATTTTTGTAAAAAAATTAGTTACTAAATAATGTTAATTTTTATTTTCATTCGTTAATGAAACAAATACTTTTTTCAAATTTGTATTTCATTTTTCATTTAATTTTGATTTTAATTTCAAATTATGAGTCAAATAAATCCTTAAAAAAATTCAAACTTTCTAACACTTAGTAAAGATTTCTATTAGGTTTTTGCATACATACTGTGCTATAGATTACAAAATATAGCAGACAACATTTTCATCATCATCGTCATCAAACCGCATGGTTTATGCAAATAATTACAGATTATTGAAGTTTTAGTTACTACTAGTCGACTATAATTAATACATATTTAAATAAACACATTACAAATATTAAATTAAAAAAATAATTGTTAAAATAAGAATTATTATAACCGTAAAAATATCAAATTGAACATATCAATGATTTTAATAGTTTTTATAAAGCTTAAAATTATAGAAATTAAATTTAATTAATGATTGGTATTAGAAAAGTTTATTTTGGAAGAGATTATTGTTGATATGTATGTATGTATATTGTAACATTAAAGTAATATGATTGTTTGATGATAATATTAAATAAAAAATAGAAGTTGATAAGAACTTACCATTTTCTCCAATATTTAAATATTATAAAATTATTTTTTAAGTAAATATTATAATTTTTTAAAATTAGACACGTTAATTAAAATAAAAAAATACTGAATAAAAAGAAATTATAGAAGCTCAATATTTAATATAGATATTTGATAGCTTAATTGAAACAAAGAATAAAGCGCACCGTTTCAGCTTGTCTTTTTGGCTTCAGCATGAAGTCAATCTGGATAGAATGTGGCTGTCCCAAGTCATCCATTTACCATTTTACCTCCAATCATTTCTCTGCTTTCCTCCGGAAAATATAATTAGCTGCCAACAGCAACCGTTCCTCCTCGCCGATCTGCTTTAAAAAAAAAAATGAGCGATGTGTTCGAAGGATACGAGCGGCAGTACTGCGAGCTCTCTGCAAATCTCTCCCGTAAATGTAACTCTACTTCTCTTCTTCCCGATGCAGGTATACTCTTCAATTTTTTCTTATTGTTAAAATTGAATATTTTTGTTTGATTAAGAAGTTTTAATTCGGAAAATCGTTGAATTTGCAGAGGAAAAGAAGGAGAAGGTCTCCGAGATTAAATCTGGACTCGATGAGTGTGATGTGTTGGTACTTTTTTTTTCTCTTTGGGAAGATTAGGTTTATGTTATGGTGTGCTTTGATCGAAATTTAATTGTGTGGATTTTGTTGTTTTAGATTCGGAAAATGGACCTAGAGGCGAGAAGTCTGCAGCCGAGTGTTAAAGCTATGTTTCTTGCTAAATTAAGAGAGTATAAATCTGATCTTAGTAATTTGAAGAGAGAATTTAAGAGAATTTCCTCTGTCAATTCTGGTCAACCTTCCCGTGAAGAGCTTTTGGAGTCTGGCATGGCCGATTTGCACTCAGTAATATGCTTCGCTTTGCTTTGCTTTTTTTTTTTTGGACTTCTGTATATAGTTCTTCGTATTTACAATCAAATCAAGCATGTCCTTGCTCTTACCTATTGTAGCTTCCTTGTGAATTTCATGAAATACTTTTTTTTTTCTTTACTCGGTTCTAGTTAGCTACCGTGGACAATGCCTTGGTTGTTCTCTCTGTTGTGTGAATGCAAATGAATTGAATTCTTGCGTATTTAGTCTTTCCAAACAAGTGGTAGATGCTCCTGTTTTGGTGCTTCCTGCTTGCTATAAATGAATTGGATGAACCTTTGTGCAGACCCCGAGAGTTATCAATTTTTAACTGTTCTTTATGGTTTGGTTTCACCAATTTGTTGCTTGTCAGGGTTGTTTGATGTCTTACTACTAGAATAATTACACAGAAGATGATCTATTATTATGTAGTAGTTCGTTCTGGTTGAGAGCTTTTTATTAATTGTTATATGATGGCACAGGTTTCTGCAGATCAAAGAGAAAGAATGACTATGTCGGTAGAAAGAATAAATCAATCAGGTGAGAGGATTAAGGAGAGTAGAAGAACAATGCTGGAGACTGAAGAGCTTGGCGTTTCAATTCTTGAAGATTTACATCAACAGCGCCAAACTCTCCTACATGCTCATAACAAGGTATTCTTTCTGTCTTTTTTTAGCTGTATCCCTCTTTTATTGGAGTGGAGGGTGGCAAAATTGGGGTTAATGATGAAAAACTGCTTCTTGTGATATCTGTTTTCACTTAGTTTTCATTTCCATCCAGATCGTTGAGGTTCTTTTTTTTTTTTTTTTTTAAATTTCTACACTGATGGATATTAAGTTGCACAGTAGAATTAACTAGTTATGTGGCAGTTTAATTTAATTTCTTTGCTTATTTTTCTATTTTCAGCTTCATGGAGTAGATGATGCTATTGACAAGAGTAAGAAAGTCTTGACTTCTATGTCAAGACGAATCACCAAGAACAAGTGGATTGCTGGCTCAGTAATTGTTGCTCTTTTGCTTGCAATCGTTTTTATCATATCATTCAAGTTTTCTCATCACTAATGCAAAACACTTGGAATTGTTGGGTACTTGCTATACTTTGTTACTTTATGTGTAATTTGTATATAGAATTGTCAGTCATGAACTGAATATCTGCCATTTTCTGTTAATGTTGTATCTTTGAAATCATGTGTGTTTGCCATTTCTTTAAAATTGTTGTTGGTTATATTTATGCAACTGGTTGCTTTGATAAAATCATATTCTGGTAAGATATGATCTATGTGAGTCTTGAGTCTTTGCGCATACAACAAATGAAGAAATGGCAAGTGCCACTTCCCCATTTTATTAATGAATGAGATATTGCATTCAAGTAAGCTTGTGATTGCTGTTGGTATATGAAAAAACTAAGTTTCTGTTTCATTGCTTTTTTTCTTTTTTTTTTTTAACAAAAAGTGGGATGTAGTGGATGTAGAGTTTATGTGAGAACTGAGTGGCTATAGTAACTTAGTAAGTGAAAATGCTAGAATTTGGGAGTAGTAATGTACATGTAAATGATAAGGGGAAGGGTATAGCAATGGGGGCAAGTCATTGAGCTATGCAGTGGATGGTGGTGTTTACAATCTGCTTGCGATTGTTCACTTTAGCTTTAAATTTGAATGCCATCCTGTAGGACAAGGAGGGAGCATAAATGTGATACTGAGTTTGAGTGTTTTTTGTTGTCAAATTGTAATCATATCAGTGTTGGGAACGTTCCGCTGGAGATAGAACAGATTGTTGTAACTTGTCAAAGCTTATACTATAATAGTACTAATAGTGTGTTGGTTCAGTAATAAACAAACCATATGTGATCATAATGTTTTATGCATTAGCGTATTCTAAACTTGATTATGTATGTTTTGGTCCTATTATCATCATCTGTAAAAGTACAACTATATATATATATGTATGTATGTATGTATAGTTGTATAAACACTAATAGCAGTTTATTTTTGACTGTTAGTGGCGAGTCAGAGGTTGTCAAAGTGACAATTAACAGTTGGCAATCAGTTGGAACAGGGAGTTCCAGTGTGTGAGTTTTTTATTTTTGCTATTTTAATTTTCCAATAATTTTTTTTATAACTAGGTGTTTGAACTTGTAAAAAATTTTTAAAATAGCATCTCAAGCAGGTTTTATGGATTATAGTGCTTTTATATCTTATTTTAAATAGTAAATTGATTAAAATATCTTTCTTTTATATTAAATTTTTTATTCTTTTGTTATTCTAATTATTTTCTTAAATTATTAGAAATGAAAAAATACTTTTTTATTTATCACATTAAATTGGAAAAATTAAATATTTTTTCTTTTTATTTTTATTTTATTAGTTGTAGTAGTTGAATTTACTTTTTTATTCATTATTTTAGTCAAATAAAATTTTTATTCATTAAAAATTTATTTTATTTTTTTATTGTTTAATTATAATAAATAAACTTTTACTTGTATCTTTATTTTAATTAAATTCCTTTTCACACTTTTAGGTAAATTTAGAAATAAATTTAATCATTTAAAAAAAGAAAGAAATTTAATATTTTTATTTTTTCAATAATAATAGTTTAATTACTTTATTTTATTTTGTTTTATTTAAATAATAT
>CATIWM010492316.1:0-19625 GCA_949671775.1 Mallotus repandus
CTTGATAATGTATTTTTTAAAAGTAAGATTTCTTGATATATTTAGTATTGTCATTCTGTTGTATTACAAAAATCTTACTCTCTTCCTTGTATTACTCAATATTAAGCAATGATATATAATTTCTTATTGTCCAAAAAAAAAGGAAAACAACAACAGGTAGAAGTTGTGGAGGTTTAAAGAATAAGAAGAACAATCTAAAGAGAGGGAACCCATAAGAAAAAGCAGAAGGTGAAAGAAAAAACCCAAAAAGAGCCGTTAATTTATTAAAATAGGTAAATAATTAATTATTGAGTTGGTGAGAGAAAGGGGGTGGGCGGGGGGAATCATTTTTTTCTATTAGAAATTTGAAGTTGATGTTAATTATGCATATGATGAAGCTGATCTTAATTGATGTCATGATTGATGATGGTTATATGAGGGGGTGGTGGGTGTAGGGACGACAAGGAAAATAAGAGAAAAGGATACGGTATGGATGCCATGGTTTCGAAGTTGTAGTTTTTAAATCCTTAATGCAATAATAACAAGAAACTTATTAGAAGAGCATAATTTGTCTATTTGATTCCTTATATTAGGGTTTGAATTATCTTTTCAATTTTTTTTATTTACACGGCATTTTTCCGTTTTTACTCTGTTAGCACTTCGGCATGGAGAATCTAACTAAAAGCACCATACTAATTACGATGAAAAATAAAATCCAACATTTGATTGAATAAAAAAATGTTAAGACACTAAATCAATAGAAATTAAAAAGTTAAGATACAAAATATGTACTTTTTCATTATGGCAATAAAATAATTATTAGATAAGTTGCTAGCTATTCTCACTTAAATTATATTTTAAATTCAAGTCATGATTTGTATAGTCTCATTAAATTAAATTAGTCGACATTAAATGAATTTTCGATAATGTGAAAGTTTTTTTAACAACTGAATATTACAAACGAAACACATTCTATGTATATGTATACATGTTGGTGCTAAAATTCATATAATTTTAGGATTATTTTTACATTAATTCATTCATTTTAGGTTGCATTTAGGGTAGTTTAGTTTATAGAATTAGATACTTTTATGGTTCGTTTTGTTTTTAAGGAGAATAAGATAATTGAGGTGATTGGTGATGAATTGAGAAAAAAAAAAGAAGCAAAGAAATAGAGCAAATAAAATTCAACATTTGATTGAATAAAAAAATGTTAAGACACTAAATCGGTAGAAATTTAAAAGTTAAGATACAAAAAATGTACTTTTTCATTATGGCAATAAAATAATTATTAGATAAGTTGCTAGATAGCTATTCTCACTTAAATTATATTTTAAATTCAAGTCATGATTTGTACAGTCTCATTAAATTAAACCAGTCAACATTAAATGAATTTTTGATAATGTGAAAGTTTTTTTTAACAACTGAATATTACAAACGAAACACACTCTGTGTATATGTATACATGTTGGTGCTAAAATTCATATAGTTTAGGATTCATTTTTACATTAATTCATTCATTTTAGGTTGCATTTAGGGTAGTTTAGTTTATAGAATTAGATACTTTTATGTTTTGTTTTGTTTTTAAGGAGAATAAGATAATTGAGGTGATTGGTGATGAATTGAGAAAAAATAATTGAGGTGATTAGTGATGAATTGAGAAAAAAAGAAGAAGCAAAGAAATAGAGCAAAGAAGCAAAGTCAAGGGTTCTGTAGCGATCACGGCCAAATGCACGATTGCGAGATGATCGAAGCAAATAGCCTAAGTGAGGTCGAGGTCTGTTGCGTTTGCAAGGTCCTGGTAGCCCAATCTTTTGTGGCAAACGCGACATCACAGCCAGCGCTACCCTTTCACAGGAAGCCCTTTTGCCACAATCGCAGCCAGCATGATTCCAGCATAGAACATGCTGAGGTGGATATTTTAAAAGAGCAAATCTAGGAGAGGTGAAAGGACGTTATAGAAGAGGCTATATAGGGACAAGGACCACAATTTTTTAGAGGATATTCTCTGATTTTTACCAACCCATAACAACTAAGAGAGAGAGAAGAGAAGAAAGAGGAAAAAAAAGAAACTAAGAGGAAGAGCCACCGTTGAATATTCACAAGCTTCTTTAATAGCAAACTCTATTTTTTTCTATTTTGTGATTATTATTTTAATATTCTCTTGGGTTGTTATTGAATTGAATGATGGAATTTGAAGCCATGATTTGCTAGTTTTATTTGTGTTGTTGTGATTTTGGAAACCCACTTGATTTGAGTTCATTTAATAGATCTTGTTCTTATTTATTTTGCATATTGTGTTTGTTGAGCATGATTAAAGTTGTATTGTGGCCAAATGCAACTCTAGTTTAGATCTATGCATTAAGAAATGGTAGACTTAATAGACCCATAAATGCATGTTGGATTAATCAATGACTTGAGGGAGCTTGATTCAATTCAATTTTCTATAAGCTTACTTAATGCCTTGTATGTTTGATGTTGTCTTATTTTATGGTGATGATTAGAGTTAAGCCATAACTTTGATATTTAATTGATGCATGCTTGTAGAGTTTAGCATTACTTGAGAGATAATGCTAAATGATTTATGGAAGCTTGAGATATGCAAGTTATTTTGAATAGATTTATTATTTTCACTTGATTAGAGTATGGTGTACAATTTTCCAACAACATAATCCCCATATTGATTCAATCCTTCATTAATTAATTAGTGATAGCTTGATTTACATTCTTTTATTTGTTTGTTATTTTAGTTTACTTATTGCTTTATTCAAATTCTATTAGGGAGCTGTAAACAAATTCAACTCAGACTTATAGATGTTTAGTTCATAATTTTTGACGTGTGAGATTTCTACTTAGTAGTACATCAAGGATCAAGAGTCTAAATATAGGTACCTTAAAAATTGAATCCATGACCTCCTGATTATGAGTGTTTCTATCTTGCCATTTGAACTGGGCTTCTTTAACATGTGAAAGTTAAATCAAATTATTCAGCATTAAAAGAAGAGAGCTGTCCGTATTATACAATCTATCAATGTTAAAGTTATAGGATTTTTTAATTTATTCTAAAAAAATTAGCCAGTATTAAGTTAACTTCTAATAATAATAATAATAATAACAATAATAATAATAATAATAATAAGAATAGCACAAACATGTGAATCCGAAAGTATTTCAAAACTCAAAAACGAGATCCATTTCCCGCCCAAAAAGAAATCCCAAATTTAAAACTCACAATTTACACTGATCGGTTTTCATTTTCCAATCTTTCTTCAAAACCCTCCTTTTAATTTTTTTTTTTTTTGAAATCTCCTTTTAAATTCAATCAACATCAAAAACCCAACTCTCCTGTTAATTTATCTTCTACTTATTGTTAATCTTAATCCCATGTCAGCTCCATCCACGCGCCGCCTCAAGGACCGAAACGGCACCATCGGAGCCAAAATTGCGGCTGTTCAGAAACCCACAAAAACCCTCACGCCAATTTCCAATTCAAGCCCAAATCCCAACTCTGCCGTCAAAAAATCAGCTTCCGGCAAAGAGAATCCCAAGCACATTTCTCGGACGCAGAAGCCCACCATCCGACCCGTCCCACGGGTCGATAAGGTTGCTGCTGCGGCGGTTGTTCCGACGAGTGACGGTGAAGGTCGCATGCGGTGGTCAACGTCGTCGGTGCCCAGAGGTAGGAGTTCAAGCCCATCTGAGTTCATTAGGGTTTTTAGAGATTCTAAGATTTCTAAAGGCGAGAGCGATAATCGCGTGGTTTCCAGTGCAGGTAAAAAGAATGGGGCTAGAAACTTTAGAGATTGTAAAGAAAATAATAGGATTAGTGTGGAAATAGTGAAAAAGAGTGGACTTTGTGATTTAAATGATGTGAAAAATGAGGAACATGAGAAGAATTTAATTGGGTTAAGAGCTTTTAGTGGTTATTCTCATAGAATGGTAAAATCCAGAGATGTCAGTGATTTGGGTGATTCAGATTTAGACTTAAAAGCACAAAAAGGTGTTAAATTAGATAAGTTATGTGCAGATAAATCTGATTCTTTTAAAGAGTCAAGTGAGAAAACTAGTAAAGTTAAGGTCTTGGATAATTTAAAGGAAAAATCTTTGACTGAAGATGGTACAGGCAGTAAGACCGGTGTTAAATATCCGAGCAAACTTCATGAAAAGCTTGCTTTCCTTGAAGGGAAAGTGAAGAGGATTGCATCTGATATTAAGAGGACTAAGGAGATGTTAGATATGAATAATCCTGATGCGTCCAAGGTGATACTTACTGATATTCAAGACAAGATTTCAGGGATTGAGAAGGTGATTGGAAACGTTGGAGGTGATTCATTCAAGACTGCTGGAAATGAAGGAGGACAGAATGAGGTTGCTGGAAAGAGTAAAATTGAGAAAGTGGATCAGGTGAAGGGTTCAGTTAAAGGACTGAACAAAGAGGAACTTGAAGCAAGGCTTTTTCCTCATCACAAATTGCTTAGAAATCGAAAACCGTTGAAGGAACCATCAGGAAGTTCACAGAATTGCAGTGAGTCTATTTGTCCTGAGTCAACTATTGAGTCAAATCCTAAGGAGAAGTTGTTGAGTCCTACTGAAGAAAATCCAATAGCACTAGAGTTTTTGGCTTCACTTAATAAGGATGCTATGGTAACTCTGAGAGATATGGCAGTGAGTTTAGAATGTAGGGAAGTTAAAGAAACTGATAGTGCTGCAGCTTCTGGTAAACAAGATTCTTCAATTATGTTCCATGGGAAGAGCGAAGAGGAGCTTGTTCTCACAACCGATGAGACATTTGATGAGTTTGATGACCAGGAGAATACACCTGTGCATGTAATTAGTGAGGAGACTGACGATACTTGTGTCTATCAAGTGAATGAAATAGGCACTAAAAGTTCTACAGGTGGATGGTTTGTGTCGGAGGGAGAGTCTGTTCTTCTTGCTCATGATGATGGGTCATGCTCCTTTTATGATATAACAAATTCTGAGGTATGTAGGAGCACCATTTTCTCCGTTTGACGGTGAACTTCCATTGTGCTCAATCATCATCATCTTTCATTCTGTGCACCAGTAACATACATTTTAAGAATTATATTGTCTCTAATGGCCCATGTTTTATTTCAGGAAAAGGCTGTATACAAGCCTCCAGTGGGAGTCTCACCTAATATATGGAGAGATTGCTGGATAATCCGTGCACCTAGTGCTGATGGATGCTCTGGGAAGTATGTTGTGGCTGCTTCTGCTGGGAGTACTCTTGATTCAGGTTTTTGCTCGTGGGATTTCTATACAAAAGATGTGCGAGCTTTGCACTTGGAGGATGGTGATATAACCACTTCAAGGACAGTACTAGCTCTCTTATCCAACAATGCTGCATATAGAAGAAATTCTTTGTCAGGACCAGTGTTGCCTGAAACTTGTCAGTGGTGGTACAGGCCATGTGGACCTCTGATTGCATCTACTGCCACCTGCCAAAGGGCAGTCAAAATATTCGATGTACGTGATGGAGAGCAAATAATGAAATGGGAGGTGCAGAAGACTGTTTTAGCAATGGATAATTCGAGTCCTGTGCAGTGGAGAAACAGAGGAAAGGTGGTTATAGCAGAAGCAGAAACAATTTCTGTATGGGATATGAACTCTCTTATCCAACAATCACTATTATCTATTTCTTCGCCTGGTCGAAAAATCTCTGCTCTTCATGTGATCAACACTGATGCTGAATTAGGTGGTGGGGTTCGGCAAAGGTACATCTACTCGATGCTGTCACTAGTGGTCATATATTTCCTGATAATCTTATAATCTGCTTTTGCTGCTTCACTTGATTTATGAATGATAGATTATCCCTGCATGATTGGTGTTAATTCTTCTTGGCATCAATTTGTTTGATTCTATTTGGTCAATTCTTACTGTTAATTATTCCCCACTAATAAAGAGTGTCAAGTGTCTTTGAACAGGATATGTGGCCTTAGTCTGAAAAGATGCCTAAGCAATTTTGTGTTACTAATCCTATGATACTTGAAATTTGAATTTATTCCAAAGCAATTTTGTGTTACTAATCATATGATACTTGAAATTTGAATTTGTCTGTCTTTGTATCCTCCCATGGTTTTCGCTTAGTTCATTTATTCAACTTATATCAGCCAAGTTCTAGTCTGGGGTCTAAGTTGTCCTTTCTGTTTTTTTTTTTCCTCCCTCCAGAGTCCTATTTGGATGCTGCCCCATTTTGTTTCCTCGTCTTTGATGCAGTTGCTCTACTCTAACTGACATGTATGAAGGTGTACTTTGTACTTGACTTAATTGCTTTTTTAAAAGTTTTTCCTTGGCCTTTTGTCTGGCTTATGTGTGCTTTGATGTTTCTTCATATCTTATTCAAATAGAGTCCACCATGTCTCTTGATTTTGAACCCACTGGTTCCTGAAATTTTATATCTTGCACCATGTCGTCAATTTTTGTCTTCTGATCATGTGTATTCTCTCTCAGTTATTCATAAAAATATGTATTTGTTTGTATTTCATGTCATGCCATGTATGTAACTGGTATTAACAATTGTGAATCAGCTGATATTTGAATGAGAGCATCAGTTTTTGAAATAAATACATGCCATGCATCAATGAGAAGAAGATTCTGGAAGAGCTTTTTACCATTGCCCAAAGTGTTTGATTGAAATGATGACATGTTTTACACCAATGATGTATCAATGCTGTTCCTTGTCCAATCATTTCTTTTTCTACACTAATGATCTTGTTTTTCCTTTCATTAATTGATTGAGGCATTGGTGGAGATAGTAGCAATACTGTTCGCAAGTGTATGAGTAGGATTTAATCATCACATAGTCTGCCGTCTAATTGCATTCATGTTAAATTTATAGTAAAATTCTCTTGGCAGTCGTGTAATTGATTTTTTTCAATCCAGAGTAAGTTCTGCTGAAGCTGAAGGAAATGATGGCGTATTCTGCACCCCGGACTCTATTAATGTATTAGACTTTCGCCATCCATCTGGTATAGGTCTTAAGATACCAAAAATTGGTGTCAGTGTGCAGTCAGTCTTCACACGGGGAGACTTGGTCTTCATTGGCTGCACTAATATGAGGTCTTCTGGGAAAAAACAGCCGTGTTCACAAGTGCAACAATTCTCATTGCGCAAACAAAGGGTAGTCAACACTTACTCAATGCCAGAATCCAATGCTCACTCAGCTATAACACAGGTTTGGGGAAATTCAGAGTTTGTAATGGGTGTTTGTGGGCAGGGACTGTTTGTTTTCGATGCCCAGAAAGATGACGGAATGCAGTCTTTCATTGCTGATTACAGCTGCACACAAAATGTTAAAGATGTTATTGGTCCAGATGACTTGTATTCCCCTTCTTTTGATTACTTGTCATCCCGGGTCCTCCTTATATCGAGAGATCGTCCAGCACTCTGGAGGCACTTATTATAGGTATTGAATTACAGATGCTGGACGCTGGCTGTAATTTGTATTAGATAAGATGAGTGTTAACAGTTAATGTTCTGTTGTATCTGTATGCTATGTGAGATTGAAACAATGCTATTTACTGAAGCAAAGCTTATTTATATACAAAAGGTATTTGGGAGGCCATAGGGATAATGTTATCTTAACTTGCATCTATGAATGACTTTCTAATTGGAGGTGTTTGGTTTAGTAGGTGGAGTGAAACTGATAATTGTTTAGTTTTCATAAGCTATATATATACAGTTTGGTTAATTTTTTAAAAGGATAACTGATAGCTATAGGGACATTTATCAGCTAATTGGAGTTTTTTATAAACAACTTTTATATATCCAAATATAGTTATTAATTTAATTTAAAGAGATAAAATATAATTTAATAATTATATTTAAACAAATAAGTTTAATAATTAAGTAACTATATTTTTATATGTTAACTTTTCCTTTCATGACAAGCTAAGGACCTGAAAAGATCGGGCCTTAATGGATTCTAATATGTAACGTCAAGTAGCTCCACTTTTTTGGCCCAAAAAGTGCATTGTTGGAACTGGATTGGAACGCCGACAACATTATTGTAACTAGAGCTGTCACTATTATTCCAACTACGGGTGTTTTTATCTTTATCATTTAGAATCGGGTCTTCACTTACATTGATATTTCTTTAGATAATTTTTAAATTTCTTTGAAAATGTGCAAATATATATATATAAACACACACACACACATTTAAATGTATTTAAAAAATATTAAATTTACATTATTATTATTGTTTTTAAGTATATTATTTTTAATATTTTAAACATAAAATATTTATTAAAATTAATATGAATAAGGAAATATAATTGAACATATAAATAAATAAATTATATTGAATGTAAAATTTGAAAACTTTAAAAAATTAATCAACATCTATAATAATCATTAAACATATAAACATTAATAACTGTAAATGATTTTACCATACACTTAATATTAATCGGCTATCACTACTAGCAAAACAATTTAGCCAAATAGGTCCCACCTTCCAATATATGTTTGAGGAAGTTTCATAGTAAAATAAACTGTAACAATGGAGAGTTAGTGCCTATTTGATTAAGTTGTTTTTGACAGATGATAGTTGTTGTTGGTAGCTGATAGCTGATAGCGGATAGCTGATAGCTACCTGATACCATATGTTTGATAAAATTATAGCAGCAGTTGCTGATAATATATTTAATTACATATATAAACATTATATATGTAGTAATGATATAAATATTAACAATAGTACGTATGATAAAAAATTATTTAATGCTTATAGTAAAAAAATTATAGATAGTTTTATTCATATAATTTCAAATATTAGACAATCTATTTTAAATAAAATATTAAGATTATTACAATTATTAATATTAGAAATAATGAATTAGTAAAAATTTTTTATTAATAAAATTATTAATATTTTTATTTATTTGTTAATATTTTTAATAACTATAATATTAATATTTTTTAAATATTTTTAGTAATTATTCAAATAATAATTTATTAAGTAATGATAATTAATTAAAGTTAAATTAAGTAAGAATAAGACAGTAAATATAATTTTTAAATAAAAAGTTGTTGGTAAAAAACTCCAAGTTGGAGCTTATATGGACCGGTGCTGTTTGGGTATCTAATAGCTGTCGGCTCATTTTCAAAAAAATTAATCGAAGAGATTTTTTCAACTATTGAAATCTAGATAGCTACTAGATGCATTCTAACATTTAAAACAAACACCCCTAATGTTGAAAGAAACTAAACCTTGAGTGGCTTGAAAGAAAGAAAATTATATTATTATATTATTAATTAAATTTTAAGGTACAAAGAAGAGAACAAAATTTACAACATATATAAGCTATATGAACTAATTTTACTCTTAAATGATAGATTATAAAAAAGAAGAAGAAGAAGAAATAAATATCAGAAAATAAAATAAATACAACCATAGATACACCGGTACAATATTGTCGCATTAAAAGGATTTGATACTTGGCAAATAAAAAAGTCAAACATTGATATAAAGAAAATTGAACTCTAGATAAAAAATCATACCAATATTTCAGTATCCTCAACGAAATAATAGATGTGGCAAAATCCATTTTGTAACTTATAATAAAACCCTTGAAAATTGGTAAGGATTTTCTTAAAGATAAAGTTTTTCATCAGAATAAACTCCAACATCAAATTTTCCTTGCACACCCATAAAATTCTCATGAGATAGAGCAAAATACCCACAAAAGAAAAGCAAAATAGAAATAAAACTCTAGATCTAGAGAACCTACAACTTATTTTAAGAAAATAAGATAAAATATATACAATAAAAGAATAAATGATCAATTTCCTTGATCCATGAAACCAAGAAGGAAAAGGGACGCTACCAGTACTAGAGGAATACTCTAGAGAAGAAGAAGAAGAAGGAGAGGGGTATTAGTGGTTCAATGCTGTTTTTTTTCCTTTTTGGGAAATAGTGGTTCAATTCTGTTACTACCGCAACTACCGTTATGATTAATTATCTCCAATATTTCTTAACTAATACAAGTTAAAATGGTAAGTAGCTAGGCTGGCTACCTACCTGTACAATGGCACAACAATTGTATTGCTAGCTTGCAAAATAGGGAACTCATCATCGTGAAGTCTCTGCAAAATGCTGCTGACAGTGCTCAGTCCAGCCGCAAATCCCTGTGAAAAATTTAAAACAAACGAAATCTATCTATACTTACAAGCAATTGGAGATATTGTGACAGATTGATAATTTAGCTATTTACCTTTTTTTATCATATCATGTAGTTTTTTTTTAATTAATAAGAAGATTATATGGCTTAAATATCAATGGATTGTACAAATAAGAGACACACCCATCCTTGGATGAAAAATTTCTACGAATTGATGACAAGATTCGAACACTCAACTAAATGCCTTTATTTTTATTTTTTTCCTCATGGGTACTTGGGTAATAAATTAGAGACCCCATCATCATGGGTGAGCCATCAAGAAGATAATTAAATTAAAATATGAGGAAATATTAATTTCAACACCCTGATATTTTTTTTAACATGCTAGTTTTGAATTAAAAGCAGATATAATTTAAAAGTACTTGACATTTTATATTATAATATTTTATATAACATAATTTTTGTGTGTAATGAGTAGTTCATTGTGTGTTAAATTATAGTGTTTTTGGTGTATTTTTTAGGTTGATTAGTTACTTGAATAAACTAAATATCTGTAAATAAGAATATTTTGTATGTTTGTTTATTTTGTAGGAATGGAGGCTTGGAGAAGGGAAGGAAAAAAATTGAAGCCAAATTTGGAAGCTATATGACTGCTGTAAGTACAGGTTGACACAATTTAAAGTTGTTGTGACGATCACAAGCAATGCTGCGACTGCAGAGAAGGTTGTAATCACAGGAAACCTGATGATAACTGTATCAAACTGACGTGTGAGTCAAGATGAGTTAAGAACAAAACGAATCTTGGGGATTTTCAACGATAATTCTAGAAGGATACAAAAGGAGGCTTAAAACCCATTTGAGAGAAGGCTAGGAACACTTCAGAGGAGCAAAAAATATCTTTACAAGAGCAAGGAGGAGAAGAAGATTGAGAGCCAAAAATTCCATTACTATTTTCTATTCTTTTTCTCATTTTCTTGTAATTGAATAATAGGTTTTTCTTGTGATACCTTGATTTTGATGTTGAATGCTAATATGATAGGCTAAATTTGTTATTGTTAGAAATTATGAATCTCACTTGATTTAAACTTTTGAATCAAATTATACATTTATGTTATTGTATATTGCGCTTATTTTACTCCATAACATGATTGTAGTTAGAAACATGTATTGTTAAATCATATTTCTCATGGACCTATAAACGCAGATTTGATTAATTTATGATTAGAGATAACTCAAGTTAATTAAATCTCATAGGTTGTACTTGATAATTTGTGATTTTAAAGTCATTAAATCTCTGAAGTGTGATGAGAATCAATTCTTAAGTGCCTTAATTGATAATTACAAATTTAATGACCGATACTTAAAAAAGATTGGTTAATGCTTTAAGAGGACTTGAGTATGCGATTAATAATTGGATATATTGAATATCAATTGCTTGGTTCCCGTATAAAAAAATTAATTCGTAGCAAGTCATTAATCATTGTTGTTTTTTGAAAGAAAGTCCTCAATCATTGTTAGTGTTTCCTTCAGCATTAGTATTTCTGGTCATTATTGTTAGTCGGTAGTTTAGATTTAATTTCCTTATATTTAACTTAAAATTAATTATAACCTTGAAAAAATTAATATAAACAGAATAAGAGAATAATCTCATTAATTCTCGCAAAAATGATATTTTATTTTTTCTTAATTATTTTAATTGACTCACATACTTATCCTCATTGCTTGCGTAAGTACGCAAACCGTAGTGCACATTTTATTCAATATCCTAAAAATAGTCATTCCTTTTGTTCACATCGGATTCTATGCCATCTGATCTTTCTGTCATACCTAGATATTCTACCAAAAAATTCATCTCATTTGGAAATGAATTCTAAATGAAATTTATTTGGAAATAAATTTTTATTAATGAAGTGTGTTTAGTTTAAATGAATAGTTTATGGAATTCATTTGAAATGAATTCTATATTTTATTATATATTGTGTTTGGTATAAATCTTGAATTTAAATTTTTCTCAAAAGTATCTTTTTAAATATAAAGATGTTTTTAGAAATAAAAAATAAGGAGGATATTTTATTTTATTTAAAAGTATAGACTTAAAATTTGTAAAATTTATTTGGAAATTATAATAATTTTGATAAAATTTAATTTAGTTATAATCAATTTCACAAATTTAAAAATTTAGAATTGTAAATGAATTTCATATAAAATTCATTTAAACAAACATACATCATTTAGATTTGTAAATAAATTCTATAAAATTTTATAAAATTTATTTATAACAAACACACGCTAAGAATTAAGTTCTAAGCTACTTTGGTGACTTGGGGCTATGGTGATCACATCGATCTTTCATTTATTTTAGGCAGTGTTGACCACTGACCAGAACTTGAGGCACTATTCGATGCTCCTCGTGGTCCATCTCTCTAGATTATTTTATTTATTTTTTTATAATGTACAAAAAATAAAATTAATTGAGTATTTTTAAATAATTTTTAAAATTTAATTTCGTGTCAAATAATTCTTATATATGTCTCTATTCTAAAAATTGAATTTATTTGAAAAAATCGTCAAACTATTTATAAAATTAATTTGTATAAATGCATAAAAAAATCTTGAATGAACTCTAATTTCTTGCGATATATGCAATCTAAAAAAATAAGAATCAACCACAATAATAAAAAAGAATCACAGACATCGGCATAAATATATAAGGTCATTTAACGTGAGCAAATAAAGTGATGAAGAAGGATTTAAATCCGTTAGCTGTTTTTTCTTTTATTATTATTTATTTTATGTAATATAATGGAATAATTAAGTCCACAAAATTATTTAACGTATGATATAATAAAAAAATATATATGTAAAATTCATTTAATTTTTATGGCCATTTGGTCCCTCTTTTAAATGGAGCATTAAAATTTCTAATAAGTTTGATTGATTGATGCATGCAACCAACTACCAACACTAAATCTAAACATATTTGTTTGAATTATTTCGACTGATCTACGAATGGAACCAACCACACATTAGTCTTCTTGAAATTTTTTATTTTATTCTATTTTGTTTGAATCACTTGGTGCTTAAAATTTATTGAATTTTAACCAATCCGATTCAATTCGAGTGAAATCACAGTGGAAACAAATATCTTTTAGCAACTAATTTAACATGACTGTATATATCATAATTTAAAATATCATTTAAAAAAATATTTTTCACTAACTGATTCCAATGATTGATGGTTGATAATTTTTATTTTTATATGATCAAGCATAAATATGATTAGGCAATAATAATTAATTGTTAATTGAACCTATACACGCATGTACACACAAACGCAATTAGAAGCAATTTTAATATATATACATCTGTTATGCACCAGAATTTAATGTATTCACCGAAACAATTTTAAAAATATACAAATAAAAGCGTATCTGAATTTGATTTTATTTTGTTAAATCTTATATTAAAAATTAGAAAGTCAACAACAAGTTATGTATTAAGGTTTTGTTCCAGCAAAAATTAATTTTCCGAGTTGTATCATATTAATGACAATCAACAACGTTCATATATGCAACCATTAAATATAATTAAAAAACCATTAAATATAATACCATTACTATACGTAAGAGTCTCCTGATAGAAAAAAAAAACCCTGTTGGATTGTTTAAAAAATCTTTTTACTAAATCTAAAAGCATATATATATATATTTATATAATCGTTTGATTTTGATTTGATCCTATTCTTAAAAAAAAATGATCCTGACAAGTAAACGTTGTGATTAGTGAAGTTAAAAAAAAAAAAATGAAAGGGCCAAATATATGGAAAATGCAGAAATTGTTGAGGGCAAAAAAATGAAAGAAAATGGGTAAGTGGTGGTAACGAAAATCCAGAAAATGAGAAACAATAAAAACAAACCCTAACCAAGAGGGTCCCGCAATGGCCTGTTTATGCTGTCATCATAAATTCATTGGGAAAAAGTTCAATTTGCACCCTGAATTTGTGCCTTAAGAGCAAATTGGATCTTTTGTATTTTTTTTATCTCAATGTGAAACTCCATGTTTAAAAAGTGGATCATATTTAAACTTTACTGATTACAATAAAATCTTATAACTTTTTTTAGTACAATTAAATCTTATAAACTAATAAAAAACTAATTTTAACGAATATTTAAAAATTAAATTGATAATTTTTTTAGAAATATATATAGAACCTAATTATTAAATTTTAAATATTTTTCAACCTATAAAATAATTTTTTTTACATTTTTCTTAAATTTTAAAAATTTTAAAATTAAGTGATATAAATTTTAAAAAATGACCAAATTTATTTTTTAGTGTAAATATTAAATTGATAATTGACATAAAATTTAATTTTAATGGTTGAATAAAATTTTTTAAATTTGTTTCATTAGTTTAAATTTTTAAATTTACACAATAATTTTTAAATCTATATAATAATTGATAAATAAATTTTTTTATTCAACTATTAAAATTAATTTTTAGGTCAATTATCGATTCACTATTTATGTTAACGAATAAATTTGGTCATTTTTTTGAAATTTATATCACTTGATTTTAAATTTTTCAAAAATTTAAGAAAAATTTAAAAAATTTATTTTATAGGTTTAAAAACTTTTAAAATTTAATAATTAGGTTATATATATATTTCTAAAAAAAATTATCAATTTAATTTGTTAGTATCCGTTAAAATTAATTTTTTATTAGTTTATAGAACTTAATTGTACAAAAAAAAGTTATAAAATTTGATTGTAATCAGTAAAGTTTCAATATGCTCCACTTTTCAAACTTGGAGTTCCATATTGAGACAAAAAAAAATAAAAAGGATCTAATTTGCTCTTAAGCCACAAATCCAGGATGCAAATTGGACATTTTTTCTAAAATCATTCCTTTTCAATTTCACCAAATTGAGATGTACCTTACCTTTTTTTTTTTTTTCAATAAGAGATGTACCCTACCTTTTTTTTTTTTTTTCAATAAGAGATGTACCCTACCTACCACCTTATTATTATTATTATTATTATTATTATTATTATTATTATTATTATTTTGGCATAACTCTATTTTGGCTTCTATACTTTTATTTTTTCAGATTTAGTCTATGCACTTTTATTTTTATACATTGAGTCCCCGTATTTTTATTTTATCATACATTGAGTCCTTAATTTGATGGCAATTTTAAATACCGTCAAGTTAAAGACTCAATGTATACCAAAATAATAGCGTGGGGACTCAATATAGCCAAATAAAAGTGCAGGGAAAAATTTGAATCAAAATAAAAGTGTAGAGGGTAAAATAGAGGTTGTACATTCTATTTTCTATTTGTTAGGGATAACATTACCATTAGTTTTATAAATTATTATATTATTTTTCAATTAAATCCTATAAAAAAATTGTTTACAATCAAATTCTATAAATTTTAATTAATATATCTTATATGAATACATTTTTTATACTTAGATAAATTCAATTAGTTTTGTCAACATTATAATTTATGTCATATTTTAAATAAATTTTAAACTCAATTGTATTTCAATTAGACAACTTAAAAAATATTTCTTTAAATTAGGCTATTTTACAATAAATATTTGTGGAATAATATATTTTAATTAATAATTTTATTTATATTATAAATATAATTAATTTCAAATAAAATAGAAAAAAATTGTTATAACAATTAAAATTACAATGAAAATATGTTAACTTATTTTATTGTTCAAATATTTATTATAAAATAGCCTAACATAAAAAAATAGTTTTTTAAAATTTATCTAATTTAAATTTGATACTTGGATAAAAAATTTTAGAAATTTAATGCAAATTATAATATCAAAAAAATTAAATAATTTTACCTTAATAAAAAATATTTTTTCATTTATGATATATTAATTGAAATTATATATTTAAAAATAATTAAAAATATTTAATTAGTTTTATTTATCATTATCGATGTAACTGATAATTTAATTAAAATTTATAGAATTTGATTGTAAAATTTTTTTTATAAGATTTAATTAAAAAATAATATAATAATAGATAAAAGTAATGGTAATGTTATTCCTAACAAATAGAAAATAGAAAGCATAGCCTCCTATTTTACCCCCTACATTTTTATTTTGGTCCAGATTTCCTTCTGCACTTTTATTTGTTAACATTGAGTCCCTGCAATATTATTTTCGCATACATTGAGTCCTTAGTTTGACAATATTTAAAATTACCGTCAAATTAAGGACTCAATGTATGACAAAATAAAAGTATAGAGACTCAATGTATAAAAATAAAAGTGCAGAGGCCAAATCAAAAAAAAAAAAAAGTGCAAGGGGCCATAATAGCGTTAAACCTATCATTTTCACATGTGTTTAAGAACTTTTCAGCAATATTAATACTGTACTATATTTTAGGGCCATAATAATTTTTTTATCAGTAATTATATTTTATATATTTTTTTAATAGAAAGATCATATGATTTAAATTTCGATGGACTGCATAATAGGGGACAATTCTTCTTTTTAAATTGGAGGCGACTGAAATTGAACTATATACTTCAGAATATCCTTAAAGAGGAGTTAACACTTGACTACTCCCTCATTGGTTTTTCTTTTTATATTTTATATTCAATAATTATATGTATTTTAACTCTTTCTAAGTTTGAGGGAATGAATCTCCATAAAATAATAATTTTTTTTTATGTTTATTTTGATAAGTGTAGCTATGGTGGACAGCTAAAAGACATATTTTTATTGGATAATTTACTATCACCTACTGAGGTTTGGTCTAGTTAGCTATTTGCCCCTTTCATTAGAAAAATTTTAAGAATATTATGTTAGTCAAAAGCGTCAATAATTATAAATTCTAAAATTACCCTTAATTGATTAAAAATTTAGACCGATAAATATTGATTTGATAGTTCAGTGACTAAATTGTAAATTTGATTATAAAAAAATTACCATTTAACTCCTTGAAACATCATCCCCTTCTCATTCGTACCCTCTCCTTCACCCACTCATCCACAAACACTATGAATCCAATGAAAATTAACACCACCACCACCACCTTCCACCGAAGGCTGCCACCATCACCATTTGCCACCGAAGACAACCACCACCGTTTATTCAAATCTACAAATCAACAAATTAACACCATCACAATTTTTTCTCCATTTCCATTCAGAAATTACATTGCTCAATCAATTTAACAGAAATTTCAGTACTCAATCAATTGCAGTACTACAACAATGAATCTCAAAAATTTGAAAAACAACCCATTACCACCACTGTCACCACCCCACCACTGTCGTCAACAACAATCAACACCTACACCACAAATTAAATTTTATTCAAAATCAAACCCAGGTCACTCAAATTTTCACCATAAAATCAAACCCATATCCTTCACCTGCAAAACCCAACAAAAAACCACAGTTTTCTCCTAAATCCCAACAATTAAAAACCCTCTAGTACCAAAAACTATAACTTTCCCTTAGATCCCACCATCATGAATGAAGCCGCCGTCAACCACCGTCACTCTGTGGCGCTGTAGCTCGTCTTCTCGTCTTCTTCGTCGAGCAGCAGATGGGTTCAGTTGATGATCGTCTCTATCGAACAACATCACCATTGTCTCCGTTGAACACCATCACCATTGTCTCTATCGCAGTGGTCGGATTTTCCTTTCAAAGGTCGATAACGTGGGGCAAGGGCGGTGTGAGGCATTGGAGCTATGGTTTTTACTTTTTCCTTTAATCAAATAATTTTGATTTTGTTTAAAAAAAAATATTTATGAGTTAAAAAAATATTGAGTAACTAATTTTATTAATTACCAATTATTGGTGTATAAAAAAAATTATTAATTATTGAAAATTTTATTAATTAATTTTTGTTGATAAAACAAATAAAAATAAAATATCAATAATATGTAAAAAAAAGTAAATAATTTTTGGGTACAAATTAAAAAGACTTGTAAGGGTAAATAAATGAGAATTGTAAGGGTAAATAAGTCTTTTTATATTAACTAACGTTGATTTTTGATATGGTAGGGGGAAAATAATATATAATGTCAAATCTAAAGGGGTATTTAATTGACTTTTAAAAATGTAGAAATGGACTAGATATTTTGACCAAATATCAGGATGGCGATAGTAAATTACTCTTCTTTATTTATACTTTTATCTCTATTTTTTGGATGCCTCATGATATAAGAGGCTATTCGATAATTTGTTGTCGGCCTAAACACATTATTTAAATCACGGATCACAACACTATCTTTTTTTATATATAAAATATTTTATATTAAAAAAATTTAAACTTCTCATCAATTAACAAATTGTTAAAAACAAAAAGAAAAATTATAAATTTAGTGTCTCATATTTTCAGTTTTTTCTATTTGGGTTTCTAACTTTTTTTTTTTTGCAATTAAATGTCTGAACTTTAGAAAAATATATCAATTAATTGTATCCGGCAGACTTGATGTTGAGTGTGTAACTAGTCATAGCAAATAGACTTCACCTTCATCTCAATTATCTACCATGTTACTTGCCACTTTTGTTATTTTTTCAACAGATAAAATTACCCTCATCTTCTACAAATGAAGTTTAGAAATTAGGATTTCAAAACACATTTCAACGCGTGAATTTGGAAGATCTTACTAAGAAACTTATATGGAATAATGCCAAGCTAAACAACAAATTCTTTTCAGAAGTAACAATATTTTTGCTTCCTCTAAGCTTCCAAGGTCAACCTCTCTACCAATTTTTCTTCATAATTTATCTATATTGAAATCTTGTCGATTTTAATTTTTATTCGTGTATTTTCTGTGTATAGTTAGCTCTTTTTCTTGTTTCTTGATTTTTAATTATTTTCAATTTTTTTTAAAAAATAGATGAAATGAAAAAAAAATTAAGGGTTTCATGAAGAAAAATGAATACCCAGATGTCATCTTCTTCTTCTGGAAATTTAAGAGTCAAGGTAGAGTCTTGGGCGGTGGTGGTTCCTCTTCTTCTTCTTCATTAGGATCCATTAACTCTAGCCTTATTCATGCCCAATATTAACAACCTGCCAATCCAAAACCAATTCCAAACTTTTACCTAGAAAAACACCCATCAATTTGCATATTTGAATTGAATGTAATATAGAGATGAGTTGCAGTCTTACAGAGGCACAAGCTAGAATAGTGGGCAAGCATTTTCTGCACATCAATGGCTATTGCTTGCATGCAAAGTTGAGGCTACGGGCTAGGTGGAGGTGAAGGTCATGGGTAGGACTAAGCAAAAATTGGTCAGCCTGAAAATTTTAGCCCGGTCGTCCGATTCGAATTATTGGGCCGGCTCGATTGTATACTGGTAGAAGCTGGCGGGTCTGGCAAAACGGGGAGAAAAAGGGCAGGTTGCGGGGGCTGGTCGGTATTCAATTTCAAAAACCTGAATCGTCAGAAAACCCAATTCTTCTAGTACCTAAACGACGCCGTTTTATATATATATATATATATATA
>CATIWM010492353.1:0-11525 GCA_949671775.1 Mallotus repandus
AAAAAGATAAAAGAAAAATGAAATGAAAATAAAAAAATAAAAAAGAATAAAGAAGTGGAGGAAAAGAAAAATAAAAAAGAAGAAAAAAGGAGGGAAAAAGAGAAAACAAAAATGGGTAAATGAGAAAATAAAAATTAAAAAAAGGGTAAGAAATAAGAGGAGTCGAGGTAAAAGGGTAATAAATGAAAACTGAGTACATTTTAGTAAATAAATTTTAAAATAGAACATTTTTGATAAATTTCTCTTGAATCAATTTTGTACTAAAGTGTAAATTACCTTTTTTTTAACAAAAATTACATTTTATTTTTGTGTATGTTTCTACCTGTAATTCAATTATTTATTACGGAATTCTATGTCTTTAATTTCAAAATCCATCAGAATAAACCCATAAAAAGCGTGGTTAGAATCTCTTAAATATATATATATATATATATAGGTTGTCAAGGAGAGTTTTAAAAAAATAATGAAAAATAACTAAAGTTAATAAAGGAGATAGTAATATGGATTAGTAAAACCTTTTAAAATATTTAGGTTATGTTTGGTTCAAATGAATTTTATAAAATTTCGTTAGATTTTATTTGCAAATTCAAGTAAATATATTTGGTTCAAATGAAAACTTTGTAAAATTCATTTCGAATTCTAATTTTTTAATTTTGTGAATTTGTTTAAAACTAAATCAATAATTATTAATGACGTATGTTTAATTTAAATTAATATTGTTGTAAAATCTATTTTAAATTTCAATTTTTTAATTTTATGAAATTGTTTAAAATTAAATCAATAATTACTAATGAATTATGTTTAATTTAAACAAATTTAAAATTTAATTGAAAATTAATTCTATTTGTAATTCATTTGATAAAATTGAACCAAATAAGAGGTTACATAATATCACTTAATCTCCAATTGGAAGATTATGAAAAATGAGGGTACACGAGCATCTTTAATTCACTCTTTATTTAACCTAAACTTTTATTACAAAAAGTGATTGAAAAAAAAAATTCCAACCCACTCTCTAAATCTAAATTATAGATTAGATAGTGAATTCGGCTCTCTATATGTAGAGAGTCAAAATTCACTCTCTATACAAAAGTTAATTAATACATGTTTAGCTCTTTTTCTTGTAAAGAGAATTAATACATATTTGGCTCGTTTTCTTGTAAAGAGTGCATTGAATAGAAAAAAGAGGAGGGAAAAAAATAAAAATTAAATGCTTCTAGAATAAAATAAAATGAAAGAATGAACTATAAAGAGTACATTCAACTTAAATAAAATTATTTGCTTTTTATATTTTAAAATGTCCTTTATTACTTAAAATATACTCTTTATTTTAAAGCACCATTAGAGATGCTCTAAGGAAGTTAAAGAATGTAGACGTTTAACTTCCATTCTACTCAAAATAATGAACTGTCAAACAAAGTCATGACTGAAATCTTTTATTTAGACTACTAGTCCGCCCATGAGTATAAAAAACTTATATAACTGTTACAATTCATCTTCTCATACTTATAAAAATAATAATAATAATTAAAATCATGAAGAAGAGGAAATGCATGATTTTGTAAAAATCTAATTGCAAATTTAGTTGAATGTATTCTTACCAATCAATCCATTCCAAACAATGCAAGACATTATATATAATCAAAATAAATTTGATAGGTAAGTTCCACTAAAAGTTCAGTTTGAAAGTGATGTTTACATGAAAAATATACGTAGTTTACAATTATTATGCAAAAGATTCTCCATCAATCAAATGGCTTCAACCACTAAACATGATTGCTTGTTATTCTCATCTGCAGTTCCAAGTCTCAACTGGACAAGTCAAAGGCTGAACTCCATGTGTGCTTTTCAATATACAATGGGGAAGTTTTCTAAAATTTCAGAGTTAAAAAGTTCACTAAAATCTAAACATCTGTACATTTTCATTTTACCTCTTCATGAAATTTTTAATGCGCCTCCATTGAGAATTATAACTATAGTATCTTCTCTGTGCATTTTCTCAGTTAGAAAATATCAGAAGTTCAGAATGTCCCAAGTTTCCTCACCCTTGAAGCAAAACATCAAGAATGAGGAACTGGACCAAGAAAAATGTGGATATTAACACACCAACAGCATTGATATTGTTGCTCACAGGCAATGGTGAATTCAAATAGCCTTTGAATTGTAACCCCAGATTCATACCTTTGTACATTATCTGCCTGTTCTTGCCCTTGATACGGTCGCCTTGGATTGATGTGGAGGTTTCTTATTATGAGACAAATCGCTGTCACTAACACTCCCTTCAACAAGGTTATCATGAGCTTCAGAAAATTCCCCCATCCATGAATTCAAGGGGACAAGATAATTATCATCCTTAGAGCTCCTCTTTCGCTCTTCATGGCGTTTCACATTTTCAGAAATCTGATGGAAGGTCCTATTTATCTTTGCAATTCCCCTTTCAACCGGCTCCACAACATGTGAAACTGTATACCTCATGTCATCGACAATCTGAAAACATGGAAAGCATGTGTCAGTATGCAGAAGGATAGAAAAAAAGTAGCACAATTAAGTTACTAGAAGATGTTGAAGAAAGCACAGGCGTCTCACAATTTCACCACTACCAACTACCACATCCCGAACACTTTGGGGGAAATTCAATCGCTTTTCTCTCTCATCATGACGAGCTAGCCGTATCTTGCTGTATCTTTCACAATCCTGGACCTCTTCTGGATCTGGAGGTGATCCTAAAGCTGCATAGTCAGCCATCACAGCTACATTACGAACACATCTCTCCCCACGCTTGTATGGTACAGCAGGGAAGACATAAAGATGCACTACAGCTGCAATGCCCATCTGCTTGATGCAATAATTTATCATAACAATGTTCAACCGCACATAAAGAATGACATTATATTGAGAAGAATCAATGACTTAGTGCCTTTTTGTCAATACATACAATTTACTAGGAAATGTTTCCACTTAAATGGTGTAACGAAACACTGAATATTTCTGCAGTAGTCTCAGAAATGAGATTCATCTACAGGAAGTAACAATAATCAATTTAACAGTCATGATTGAACTAATGATCCCCATTTCAGTGACAATAATTAAAATTGCTGAAGTACTCACTAAAGTAAATATTCTCTCCATGCCACATTCAATTTCAGGGCAAGACAACATAACCAATCAGCATTTGTTCAAACCATTTGAAATGGCTATTGGGTCTATGGAGACCTACTAATTCAAATAAAACGCTCTAAAGAACAACAAATCACACAAATGTTCCATTTCCAAACCATTCTCTTGTCCTATCCTCATAAAATCAGCTGACAACAGAAAATATAAAGATGTACTTGCAGTTTATTTCAATCTAGTATCTCTAGAAGTATTGTGGTTGATGACTATCATTTCGTCCTTGGCAATTCAACTAAAAGTATGCTCAGGTGCTAGTGAAATGAATTAGTGGCTCTGCCACAAGATTTATGTATAAATAGTCAGCTACAAACCTCTATACAAATTATGTAGTCTTGTATACGTGTTTTCAGCTCCAGAGCTAAAGACCCTCTAAAAGCTCCCATGGAGAAAAGAAATGCAACAGCAACACCTTGCCACCATGTCAGGAAAACAATTGACTTGAAAGTCAGAAACTTGGCTAATGGTTTAATCGGTGCTAGCTTGTCTTTAATAACAGAATAAAACTGCACAAGGCAGTATAGGGCCCAGGTTTGGCTGAAATTAAGAACGACCGCCAGGTATGGATAGCTGCAAATAAATCACATTTATGTCACAAGTAAATCTGGGAACAATAATAGCTAGATATCATATTTCATATTGTGGGAGAAAAGAAAGAAAACCTAAATACTAAGTGAACCAAAGTAAACTCAAAATAGACCTTGCTACTTTGGTCATCCACTATGCAGCAATGTGCATATGGTTTGGAAAATTTTCAAGAGAAGATTATCACAATGTATAAGCTTTCAAGGTGCAGACAATATTACAAATGGGATGTCTTACCCGTATCTCCACTCAAATTGTCCTTCTCCATAGACCCCAAAAGCCTCAAGAATCATTGCTAAAAGTGCACAAATCATCTTCAATATCATCTGAATTTTAGTATTTTATTAGCACTTTAAGTTGCTGATTCAAAAAAAGAAAATGATTTGATTCAACAAAAAACTACATACATATTGCACAATGCCAACTTTCACAGCATAATAAAAGTCAGGCCCAAGTTGCCAATCATGCAGACACCAGTTCAATGGAAAAGGATGTTCTACAACGCCACAGGCATATGACTCCTCCAAAAGAGGCATACTAGAAGTAACTACAGTCTGACTTTCCATGAACTCAATTGTACTTTCCTCCCCGCCTAAAGCAGAAAAATGTTGTCAAATAAGATAAGGGAATGTTATCGGAGGCTATCAAGATTGAAAACATAAGACTACAGATGGAAATACCTAAGCAGGCTATCAGATATCTCTCAAAGCAATACAATGCAAAAGCTTCATAACAGTCCCTAATTGCTTCACAGTTGAATGCAGCACTGGAATCCAACAAAGATAAGAACTGCCAAAAAGTTGAACAACAAATCACTATAAGCACACAGATAACAGAAAATAGATTATAGTCTGTGATATTCTAGGAAATCATTGACCTAAAAACTTGAATGGAAAGGTCTTTTAATTTATTAGCATGTTAATTATTTAAGTAACTTTTAACACATTATATCCTTCTCATGCCGCATCATAATTGATGCTAGAACCATTTTCTAATTGGCAGTAGATGTAAATGCACAAAATCTAACAGAAAGGCAAGCATAAACAAGACGTTAAGACATGGTATAATGCAACCCATAATTAAATAGCTATGATTCTGACTCAACTCAAACTACTCTACAACATCCTGAGCAATCAACTAGCCAACAACTTAGGGTGGAGAGAAACTACCTATGTAAGAGAAAATGAAACTTAAACGTATCTAAAGTAAACTGCTCAGATGCTCAAAAACAGGACCGTCCTTGGCTAGTTAGAGCTTGAGTATTGGGCGTAAAACATGTCCATGAACAAAAATGATGATGACTGTTGGAGAATATATATCCCACATTGGAAATGTGCAATAATAAAGTTCACATGTGTGTGTGGACCAACACTCTCAAGGCCCGTGGACTTGTTAACAATGACAAAGTGCAAGCAGGAGAATTAATCTTGCAGCAACCAAGCAAGAACTAGTTCCATCTAAAAGTAAAGTCCAAAAGGTACTTAAATAATTTCAGAATACAAGCAAATGGAAGCAAGAGGAGATAGTGAAAGAGTATGATACCGATTCAAGAGCATAAACAGGAACCATCAGAATGAGTCCAATAAGAAACTTCTGCTCCTGAAATTAAAAATTAAATCCAATGCTGTTAGCTAACAGATAATATTAATTCTTACCAACAGAACCGGATTAATTATAGCACCAACATAAAATGTCAAAGGAAACCCAGACACTTAGTTTAAACAAAGAAATATAAGAACAAACCTCAGGCTGATTGTAAGCAGCTAAATGCTCAAATATAAGGTACATGGATAAGAAAAGAGCAACAATAACAAATATACTAGCACTGAAGATTGGCCAGCTGAAATTTCCAACAGTATCTGAACCCAGATGAAATGTCCGAGCTTTCTCCGAAATCCATGTGGACTCGACCAATGTGAAAACAAAAAATAAAGAACAAAAAGCTCCCCTCCATCCCATGGAGAAGAACCATATAATCAGTTACACTGATTAACAACTCAACAAAACTATATAATAAACAAAATCCTAATGCTGCTACTGGATGCAAATTCCTAATGTTGCTCAAGCAGATTGCATCCTCCCAATATGGTCTCTTTCAATTTCTTCTCAACTGTGCTTCGATTGAAACAAACGGATTGTATATGATCCCTACAAGCACAATAGCAACAATTAAACAACATAATCAGGAGAACTATCACTAATTCCTAAGCACTTAAATCAATATCAAATCGAAAGCCAAAATAGAACCCTAGGGCATATTCAATTGTTTACGTAAACCTACATTCCTACCAAGAAAATACAGAATGCAAGAAGCTGGTTATATGATTAAAGAAAATTTTAAAAAAAAGGATGTTGAACTGAAGTGAATGTGGGATTTAGGGTTTGTATCTGGTGGCAATGGTAATCGTGGTCAAAATTTTCCGGGGAAAATCGATAACTTTCCTGAGAAAATAAATATTTTGGGGGAATTTGGGTAAGGGTTGAAAAACAAACGGGGAACTAATTTTTGGTTGTTGGGAAAGGCTGTTATTTTCTTGAGGAATTGCAAAGGCTAACGTCACGGCAGGACGCGGAGTCTGCGATCACAGCCAAGAATTTAGCCGTCGATTTTAACATTTGTTATGGGCCCCATGGATTAGGTTTGGTTTTTGTCTTGTTAATTAGGTGCTGGGCTGGTGATGTTATGTGGCAGTGAAGATTGATGGCTGTTGTTTGATTTTATGTGAATTCAGTTTCTATTATTTTTTAGTTTAATTCACAGAATTCCTCTCTAATTCCATTTAAATAAAATTATAAAAGCAATACAAATTTATAACTGCTAATTTAATGCGACCGTTCATATTAAATTCAAATTTAAAAATCTCGAAAGCAGCTTTCTTGCTTGCTAAATCAAAAGTTATTGTTAGTGTTTATTACTATTATTATTTATTTTTGTATAAAAATTAATATCATAATCAATGATATAAATAATATGTCGTTGATTGTAATATTTTATCTTTTTATTTTTTTTATTTTTATAATTATAATAATAATAATAATAAATTAATTAATTAATTATAAATTATAGATGTTTAAATTATAGTATGATAAATTTATTTATAGTATATTTGGATGTAAGCATTTAATTTTAAATTTTAAATTTTAAATATCATGTAGTTAGATGTTACTATTTCAAATCACTATTAAATAAACTTTTTCCTTTATTTCTAAATAATTGATATTTTAGAAATTTAATTTTGTTCCTAAATAATTGATATTTTAAGTTACCAATATATTTTAACTATTTTTTTTTATTTCACTCTTATTAATATAAGAGAATTAATTGAATATATATTTACTCATTTTGGGACTCTGTATAAAGCTAATAATTAGTTAAATGAATTACTATAAGGGTAATATAGTATAGTATTTTATACATATATTAAATATATTTTTTAATCTATGTGAAAAATTTTAAACGATAATTATTTAGAAACAATTGGAGTGTTAAATTTTTTGTGAATTTATTTCAAATTCTCATAGATATAAATTTATATTGTTCCCAAATAAAATATTTAATTCAAATTTACACTCAAATCTCTTACTTTTTAGATTTTATTATTTTAATTAATTATTAAAAATTAATAAACCGTAAAATTAAACAAGAATTAAAAAAAATTTATCGTGTAGCTGATTTTTTTTTTTTTTGCTCACATCGTGTAGCTGATTCCGTCTCGTGACATGATACATGTATCGTTGTCTTTTATTTTTTTTAATGCATGGATATGTACTTGGTTGTAGTAACTGGTGTATTCCTGCGTGGGTAATGACTAATGACTGGTAGGTTTTATCATTTGGAAGTTAGTTGAGATTACTGCCATTAAGATGTGATTAGTTGCCAGCCAACTAAAATCAACTCATTGCAAATTGTTTTCTTTATAATTCAAATAATGTAAAATCAACTGGTTAACATGGAGGGTAAATTATATTAGAGGTTATTAAATTTTATATTCAATTTAATTTTAATTTCATAATTTTAATTTGTATTTTTTTTTTACAAAATATTAATTTTAATTAAACATAAAAATCACCTATAATAATTTCGACTAATTTAAATAACGTAGTGTACAGAAATTATTATATTATAATTTAACTCAATAAAATTTATCATGTCTTATTATCGTGTCACCTTCTTCATAAAATTGATGACCATCATTTTATAAGATTGAGTGTAAAAAAAAAAGTAAAGTAAAACTATAGTAAAAGTGAACTATTAAGAAGGTGGCATAATATGACAATTTTTATTAAATTAGACTGTAATATGATAATTTTGACATGTCATATCATTTAAATTAGCTAAAGTATTTTGGATGACTTTTTCATGTAATTAAAATCAACATATTGTAATAAAAAAATATATAAATTAAAGTTGAGAAATTAAAATAAAATATATATATATATATATATTAAATGTTGATCTCTAAATTCATTCAGCTCAAATTTTGACACGTACCCTTTTTCATAATTCAATATTCGGCTCTAAACGCTTATGTGTTGAATTCTAAAAATTCATATATTTTTAATTAAAAAATATAAATATTTTATTTTATTTAAAGCACTATAATTCTATTCCATTAAAACACTATAATTTTATTTCATCTAAAATATCTCTCTCTTACCCACCAAAAATTATATTTTCTATTTCACTTAAAACACCTCTCATCTATTCAACCATAAATATATTTTTCTCTTCTATTTATTTAATGTCCTCTCATCTATTCAATTATAAATATATCTTTCTCTTCTATTTATTTAACTTAAATTCTACTATTTAACTCAATATATTTGAATTAAGTTTTTTTTTATTTTTCTGTTATTCATATTCAAAAATGAAGGTATATTCTTTTCTACTAAAATAATTTTATTTATTTTTTATTTTGTTGTGATTATATATTCTGTTAATTTTGAAATAATTTTATTGTTTTTATTTTTGTTGGAATGTATTGTTACAGCACTTGAAAGCTATAAAATGAGAGATATTGGCTCTTCCTGTAATACCCATACCCTAACTATAGGTACATTTGCATTCATTATGCATATTGATTTAATTTAAGTATAAGCTACTATATATAATTAAGTTAGTGTTTCGGGTTGAGCCATAATTGTACTCAATCAAAGAGTAAGAATCTTTGAATTTTGATTACACTCAAAACAAGTGAAATTTTGAGAGTAAAAGGGATTAGGAATAAAATTAAAATGAAGATTGAGAATTAAAAAAAATTAGAATGATTTGAACTCAATTGAAGCAAATAAATATCCTAAAATGAACAATTGGAAGGTCATGGGTTAATATGTTATATTAGCTTTTTATTAAGAGCCTAAGTAGATATTTTACACTCAAACCTATCCTAAAAAGGCTCTAGACCCTTCCTAAATCGTGGTTGTAAGCAAATATATGTATATTATTAGATGTTTGAAAAAAAAGATAGAAACACTTAAGAAAAGAAAATAACACTTGCTTAAGAAAAAAAAAGGGGGAAAAGAGAGGATAGTTGATTCTACATGTTGGTGTTGATTTTGCAAGCTAAATTTGGAGATCTAAAGCATTTATAAGGCTGTAATCATCATCTCTAAAGTATATGGTGATTGATTTGGTAAGTATTTTAAGTGATTTGATTGATTTAATTTTAGGGTTCATATGCTGTAGTTTTCGGGTTCATTTTTCCTAGTTTTTCAGTCATATTATTTTGATCATATATTGAGTTATAGAGCTTGAAATTAAGTGTGGTTTGATTCTATGGAAACTTAAATACGTCATCTATAACTTTTTAGTTTTGGTTTAGAGTTGATATGGCCTTTATGATGGTCTAACAAAGCTAAACTTTGTAGTGCTCAATCTGTTAGTGTAAACTGACCTGATTGTGTTTAGCTACCCATATCTCCCTCTATAGTTGTCCAAATGAAGTGAAATATTTATAGAATTTTCTAGGAATATAAATATAAGACTGATTCAAATTTCAGCTCAAAATTCCTTTTCTATAAGTCCTAGAAAGTTTTCAAATTTACCCTTGAAAGTAACCATTTTAATTATGTGAATCAGGTTTACAAAGTTCATGAGTTAAAATCAGTCTCGGTGTTTCTTGTATATCTTGAGATAGGAAGATTAAAATCAATTTTTATTTGTTGATATGGAAACTTTGAATAATTATCTAAAATTATTTCTCTTTTAGCTCGATCTGATTCATACTCTATGTTAGTGTAATAAATGGAAATATTTTATTGCTCAGTTTCCATTGCCGGTTTGAGTAAGGTGAATTATTTCTTAGAGTTATTCCTTTATACACATCCAATTGAGAAAAAATCATTTTTAAATTACTTTAGACATATAGGGTAAGAGATCTGGAAAGTTTCATCTTTAGATTAAGTGTATAGAGTTTTTAAAGAATTTTTAAATACACACTATTAAATCTATTATAGTTGGTAACTTCATATGTTAACGTAATTTGGTGATGTTATCATTTTAGAAAGAGGTTAAATTATTATTAAGTGTTTAAAATAAGTAAATTATGATCTATTTCAGTTAAACCAAGTGGAAAAGAGGCTGACACACAACTAACAAGCAAAGGGAAAGAAGCAATAAAGGTAAGTAAATAATTTAATGTTCTATGTGATATAACACAAATAAATAAATAATTATAAATTTATTCGTTAATAATTCGATAAGAGAAATATGTGTGTTCTAATTGGTAGATGCTGAATTTTGATTATTGTGTTGATGGTTGATTGTTGTTGAGATAAGATTATACATGTGAATGAGGTTTGCTGAAATTCGGATTCCCTGTTCAGTGGAGAACAACAAAATTTTTTGAGCTATATCTGGAGTTTTATAACTCCAAATTGGTTTCCGTTGGTTTTTATAAAAACTTTGAGATGTTATTTACAAAATTGATATAAATAGAAGGAAGCTTAATTTTTCTGTCTTGATGGCCAATTTGAACCATACTTTATGTTGCTTGATTGTTGACAGCTTGACTATGGTGGAATGTTGTCGATGGTTCTCCTTCTATATATATCCAATTGATGTGAAATTAGTTGAAAATTAATCTAGACTTATAATACAATTAATCTAGAGAATATGACTTTGGTGTTCATAACGTGAAATTTTTGGTGTATTTTTGAATTTGCACTGTCAATTTTGCCATGTTGAAATATGGTTTATTTCGGTATATTTTGGTATAATATTATTTTTTTATATATTGTGGGGGAGATTTTAATTTGATTTATGGAGTGATATGTGATGTATTTAGTTGATGATGAGTTGAATAAAGTGCTATGACAGTGTGGTGAACTCTTGATATATATGTAACTATAAGAAATATGATTGGATGAATATGAGGACGCAATGCTACTTGTGAATGAGGCAGGGCTGTGTGCGATATGGATTCCTTGTTATATGCTGTAAAACGGCTTAAAAAAAGAAAAAAATCTACAGTTGGAAAAAGATTATGGCAAGGCTGTGTGCGTATGGGGATCCATGAATTATTAAAAAAAATTGAATCACATGTAATTCACAAGTACATTTTTGTCCAAAAGAAAACACTATGATTATGGTAATGTTGTGTGTGTTATGGAATTCCTTTGATAAGCCATATAAAGGCTAAAGAAATATGTAGTACAAGATTACTATGCTACTATTACTATGTATATACTATAAATTATAGTTAAACATTGAATGGATTGATAATTGATAATACTACATGCTTGAATGTGCTATTTTTCATAGAATATTA
>CATIWM010492414.1:0-19548 GCA_949671775.1 Mallotus repandus
AAATTCTAGTTTTAGATGAGTTGTGTCTTAGATCGAGTCAATTCCTTCATTTCATGATTTTATTAATTCCGAGAATTTTCATGAATTTATTTATTTTATTTTATGAGCATATTTTAAATAAATATTATTTATTTTAGAGAACTCCGGGGCACGAGCTGTAGCACCAGGGCAACAAAGAATGTGTCGCCCGACTCGCTCAACCTGTGAGTTAATTTTATGAAATGTGTGTTGTGTGTTTTTAGTATATTTTCTAGCAATTAAAAATGATAAAAAAATTACTATATGATTGATTTATGAATAATAATTGAAAGCATGTTTTAAGAAAAATTATTTCGTTATGTTTTATTTATTTATTTAGTCATTTATTTATTCGTTATTTCATGATTTATTTACTTTATTTAATTATTTATAATTCGAATTGATTTGGAAATAATGGTAGAACATGCTATCTAGTGGGTATCACTAGGACCATGTGCGCATGGGTAAGATCTCGATATGTGATTAATATGTGAATGGTTAGAGTTTGGTGGAGCTATTGCTTTCGGGCTGGTAAAAAGGGATGTAACTCAGTTGAGCTTGCTCTCGGAAAATCAATATGGAATAAGTGAAATGACTGTGGTAGTAACTCGGTTGAGCTTGCTCTCAAGATGGCAGTTACTTGGATTAAAGAGAGCTGAAAAGCTAGTAGAATAATGGTTTAGGTGTTCTACCAGGTTTTTCACCAAAATAATTATTTTAAATATTTTTATACGATGATTTCATATTAAATTGATTTAAAAAGTTTTAAAGAGACTTTATATAAATATTACCTAGAAAAGTAAATAATTTTAATAATTATAATTATTTTATTCTATATTGTTTTAGAAAGGGTTTTAACAAATGGTTTTAAAACCAGCATGCATTTTATAAAATTGATTCACTCGGTGAGGTCTGATTCCCCTCAACTTATTTTTTTCAGAACCTCACAGTCTCTCTGCTAGTTTCCACACTTTGCGCCGAGTTCATTCTTCACCGGCTGAATTATGTATGTTAATTTGATTTGTATACCGTGTAACTGAATTCTAGACACCGCAGTACTTAGTTTAAAATATATATTATCGGTATTCTCATTTTACTTGGTTTGAAATATTTTTTTATGCTTTCTGTATTGTGCATCTATTATGATTTATTGTTAAGTGTATTATTTTTATTTCGTAAAAAATTTCTAAGGCTTACCACGGGTTTTGGTTACTTTAGTATTCTCATTCCATAGTGCCGGTCACATACCTTCGATTCGGGTAGTGACAAAGTTGGTATCAGAGCCCATATTTTATTTTTGGCTCTACTGATCTTTGAGTTACGTTTTCTTGAACTACTACGGTAATGAGGTTGATAAATGTCAATTATTGTCATCGTTGTTTCTAGACTTTTGTGTTATGTCTGTTCCTTGTTGTATTCTGAATTTTGTTTGGTTTTGTCATTTTAGAATGAGAAGGAGAGCACGGAATGCTCCTCCTGCCAATGCAGCGTATGATGATGATGAGCAGTCCGTACAGGATAAAATTTCTCCCCTTGCTCCTCCACGTAGAGGTAGGGGTAGGGGTAGGGGTAAACATAGAGTAGAAGCAGCTCAGATGTAAGAAGAAGAGCAATATGTAGGACAAGGAGTTCCTTAGGTTGATCCTGCAGCTTTTGTAACTGGAACGGCATGTATCAACCAAGGCTTGGCAGCTCTGAATCAAGCCATGCCTTTAGTTCAGCAGATGCTTCAATAGAGGAATCAGGGGATGTCTAATGCAGATGCAACATTGCTGTATTCCTGAGTGGGAAGAGTTTCTTTTGATGGCACTGAAGATGCATTGGATTTCCTTAACACTATTGAGGCTAGAACTCGGACAGGCTACACAGATTATCAATGGATTATGGTTGTAGAGTTATCTATTCAGGCCGTAGCTCAGGATTGGTTCATGCAGTCCATTCAGCCCCGCATGACTACGATGACTTGGTTGGAATTTAAGGAGCAGTTTCTGAGATACTTTTGTCCAACATCAATGAGGGATAACTACAGATGGTAGCTACTGCACATAAGTAATTGTGATCGGTCAATTGTAGAATACACCCATGAGTTCCTCAAATTGGGTCATCATACTCTAAATGTGATGCAGGATGATAGGTAGCAGTAGAGTTATTTGTGATGGGTTTAGGTGTAGCCTACATCAGTATCCAAACTAGAGACCAGATGTTGGACAGTGTTATTAAGGAGGCTCGATAGCTAGAGAGATGCCATATTATGCATGGCAGCATTCCTGACCCTTATGCGAGCAGCAACAGTGGAGTAGTGATGACACAGGGGATTCAACAGCTTGTGTTTCAGATGGGCAATGTTGGTATTCAAACTGTGGGCACTTTGCAGCAGGGTTATTGAAGTAATTAGGTGCATAAGACCTGCAAACACAGCAGACAAAGTAGTAAACCTTTGAGATTCGGACCTAGAGCTAGTAATGGTAGTAGCAGTCAGAGCTTTGGGTATGGTAGTTCAAGCTTGGGACCCAGTGCATGCCCTACTTATGGCTGAGTACATTAGGGGCCATGCCATTTGCTGACTGGAGCCTGCTTCAGGTGTGGGCAGATTGGACATCTTTCCAGAGCTTGTCCTAACATTGGATATCAGTCTTCTTATGCCCAGGGATCTTTATCTTCAATTGCTCAGCTATTTCAGCAGAGGCCGACTCAGTATATGGGCTAGCAGGGCCGAGGTTTAGGAGACAGATATGGGGGTAAACCGAGTGGTTAAGGATTCACACAGCCTTCCAGTTCTCAGCGGGCTGGTCGTAGACAGGCTAGGGTGTTCACTCTGACTCCTCAGGATGCTCATGCATCTAATGCGGTGGTAGCAGGTACTCTCTCAGTGTGTTCTTTTGAGGCTAGAGTTTTATTTGATCCTGGTGCATCGCATTCTTTTATTTCACCTGTCCCTGCTTCGAGGATGGAGTGGCAACCATCCAAATTATTATTTTCCTTGTCTGTAGCGACTCCACTTAGTGATGAGTTGGAGACAGACATATTCTTTCCATTTTGTCTCGTATTGGTAAAAGGTAGAGAGTTGCTGGTAGACTTGGTATTGTTGGATGTCATCGATTTCGATGTGATCTTGAGGATGGATTGGGTAGCTCGACATTATGCCACGTTGGATTGTCGAGGGACGGTAGTGATTTTCAAAATCCCTAATGATGAAGAGTTTTGATTCAGAGGCGATAAGAGTTCAATGCCTCAGAATCTTATTTCTGCTATCACAACTAAAAAGATGCTTAATAGAGGATGTAAAGGCTATTCAGTTGTGGTCAAAGATACAAAGGTGGAAATGGGAGCAGTTGAGAAGGTGCCAGAGATGTCCATTTTACAGAGGAGACTTTGCCAAATTTTTGGTAGATTTCTCGAAAAAATGTGACATCGGCCTATGTTGAAATTCTAGTTTTAGATGAGTTGTGTCTTAGATCGAGTCAATTCCTTCATTTCATGATTTTATTAATTCTAAGAATTTTCATGAATTTATTTATTTTATTTTACGATCATATTTTAAATAAATATTATTTATTTTAAAGAACTCCGAGGCACGAGCTGTAGCACCAGGGCAACAAAGAACGTGTCGCCCGGCACGCTCAACCTATAAGTTAATTTTATGAAATGTGTGTTGTGTGTTTTCAATATATTTTCTGGCAATTAAAAATAATAAAAAAATGACTATATGATTGATTTATGAATAATAATTGAAAGCATGTTTAAAGAAAAATTATTTTGTTACATTTTATTTATTTATTTAATAATTTATTTATTCGTTATTTAATAATTTATTTACTTTATTTAATTATTTATAATTTGAATTGATTTGGAGATAATTGTAGAACGTGCTACCTAGTGGGTATCACTAAGACTACGTGCGCATGGGTAAGATCTCGGTATGTGATTAATATGTGAATGGTTAGAGCTCGGTGGAGCTATTGCTCTCGGGCCGGTAAAAAAGGATGTAACTCAGTTGAGTTTGCTCTCGTGAAATCAATATGGAATAAGTGAAATGACTGTGGCAGTAACTCGGTTGAGCTTGCTCTCGGGACGGCAATTACTTGGATTAAAGAGAGCTGAAAGGCTAGTAGAATAATGGTTTAGGTGTTCTACCAGGTTTTCCACCAAAATAATTATTTTAAATATTTTTATACGAGGGTTTCATATTAAATTGGTTTAAAAAGTTTTAAAGAGACTTTATAAAAATATTATTGAGAAAAGTAAATGATTTTAATAATTATAATTATTTTATTCTATATTGTTTTAAAAAGGGTTTTAACAAATGGTTTTAAAATCAGCATGCATTTTATAATATTGATTCACTTAGTGAGGTCTGATTCCCCTCAACTTATTTTTTTCAGGATCTCACAGTCTATCTACTAGTTTCCACACTTTGCGCCGAGTTTGTTCTTCACCGGCTGCGTTATGTATTTTAATTTTATTTGTATACTGTGTAACTAAATTCTAGATATCGCAGTAGTTAGTTTAAAATATGTATTATCGGTATTCTAATTTTATCTGGTTTGAAATATTGTTTTATGCTTTCTGTATTGTGCATCTATTATGATTTATTGTTAAGTGTATTATTTTTATTTCATGAAAAATTTCTAAGGCTTACTATGGGTTTCGGTTACTTTATGTATTTTCATTCTCTAGTGCCGGTCACATACCTTTGGTTCAGGTCGTGACAATTATATTAAAAATATTTGAAAATAATAATTTAAATTTTTAAGAAAAAAGATATTTCAATTATTAAAAATTAAAAACTACATTATTTAAAATAAAATTACACAATCGTAGAGATGTGGTTAGTTATATATGAAACAAAGTTGAAACTACCTCAAAATACGAGGACCCAACTGAAACAAAGTTGAAGAATTCGAAGTTGAGCAATTTTCATGTTTGATTTTTTCTTTTATAAATAGGAGGTGAGCCCAAGAACAATTGGATAAAGATTAATTTGATAAATTAATGGGTAAATAGTCAAATGGTACCTTCAACTTGTGTCATGGGACCGAATAAGTCGAATTTTAATTTTTTAACAAATAGTTCCAAATTTTTATTTAAAGGCCAAATTAACTTAAAATTTAACCAAATTACATGCGTGTGATGCACCTCCTCAACAAAGAAATTAAAAGAAATATTTTAATAATAAAATGAAGATTAAATTCTCAAATTTGCACTTGGATACAAAGATCAAAGGAAATAAGCTAAAATTTAATTCAAACCTTGCATCAATCTAGACCTTAACAATCATCGTTTTAATGGCAAAATTAGATTCTATTACCACACAGAGTCCATTTGGGAGTGTGGTGATTTTGGTTTCAAGTGCTGATGGGTGTGAGTTGTGATCACTGGATGGAATGACCTATATTTGAGGAATATGGGGTTTGGATTTTTGACGGATTTGAACTTCAAATTGATTGATTTTGCTAACAGATTATAAATCATGGTAGCTAGTAGTGGTAGAGATGGAGGAGTGGAGGAAGATGCAGAGACAATAATGGCAATGGAAGATGGTTGAAGTAGAAGGAGAGGAGGTAGAGATATAACAACGAAGAGAGAGGGCAATGAGAACAACGGGTGAGTGAAGAGATACTTTAACACCACTGCTTGATTTTTAGGAAAAAAATTAGGGCTAAAAATTAGGAAATAAAATAAGAAAATTTATTATTATTTTAATTTACTTCTACAATGTAAGAAGCACATGCCTAATTTTAGGCTAAGTTGGATTGATTTGGCTTTTAAATAGAAATTTTGGGGCTATTTGTTAAAAAAGTTAAAATTTGACTTATTCAGTCCTGTGACACAAATTGAAAGGCCCATTTGACGATTTGCCGATAAATTAATATTGGACTAATTACCCCCTGAACTTGTAACGAAGGTGCAAATAAGTCGAATTTCAACTTTCTCGACAAATTAGGACAAAACTTCTATTTTTAAGACCAATTTACTCTAAATTTGGATGAAAATAGGTGCGTGTACTGTAACTCCTAAAACAAGGGAGTGGATCATAATTTTATCAATAAACTAATTTTTTAAACTAAAAAAAATAAACAAAAAAATGTTTATACCCTCTTCTGCTCTTACACTCTCCACTATCACCACCATCATCGCCTCTCCACTGTCGCCGCCTCCACTGCCACAACCATCGTTGTCTCTCCTCTTCTCAAGCCCAAAAAATTTCAATTCAACAAACCCATATTATCTCCAACTCAAAGCAAAATTATTTTTAACCATTAGATCTCAAAATTAAAACAAAATCAAGTTATAATGGATGTGAAGCACATTAATAATTAAATTCAAAATAAATCTCAAATTGATTTAGCAAAATTTGAATTGCAGGAATTACAAGTTTAGAAAACCCTAATTCCATTTTGATTAGAGAAAGGAATTGAAGGGAGAAGAAGAAGAGTAAGAGAAAATAATTACAAGAATCATAGCCAACGGTTTTAGATGGCCTCTCTAATTGAATGTACTACTTCTTCTTCATCTTCCTCTTCTACTTTTGCTTTTTCTTCTTCTTCACTGTTAATACTACTTCTATTTTTTATTTTTCATATTGCAAAATGCATGATCAACTTCTTTGGTTCCACTCACAAAATTAATAACCCAAATCTTAATAACACCCAAAATAAAAGCAATAAATTGTATAAAAAAATTGTAAATTGATAGAATAAAATTACAACACTTGATGGGTATGAATTAATCATGGTAATAGCTTGCCCATATTTTTAACTTCGATGAGCAGAGGTGATGGTGGGGAGTTGCAGAGATGATGGTGACCGGCAAGCAAAGGTGATTGTGGCATGCCGCAAAGATGATGGTGGTTGGCGGGCAAAGGTGATGGTGGCTGGCAAAGGTGATGGTGGCGGGCTACAGAGATAATAATGGCTAGCGGGCAGAGGTGATGGTGGCGGGTGAGCAAAGGTGATGATGGCGGGTTACAGAGATGATAATGGCCAACGAGCAGAGGTGATGTTGGGTGCGGCAAAGGCGAGGACGAACGTCTATGTTGAGTTTTGAATCCTTTGGAATTTTTTTTTGGAAAGAAAAGCCTTTGAAGTTTGATTTTGAGATAAAATATAATTATAATTAAAAAATGGATATATAAAAATTATTGAAAAAAATAAAAAAGTTAAACATTATTTTAATATATTTTTATATTGTGGAAGGAACGCACCTAAATTTGGATTTCTTTGACCTTTTAATAAAAGTTTTAGACCAATTTGCTGAAAAAGTTTAAATTAAGCCTATGTGATCCCGTATCACGAGTTGAAAGACTCATTTATCTATTAGTCCAATTAATATTACATGCTCTGTAATTAATTTAAAAAAAAATAATCTACGTATAAAAAATAAACATTACAAGAGTTTTATTTTTTTCATAAGAAAACTCAATTTATCCACATACTTCAAATGTCCATAACATTAACTATAGGATTAATTATAGATTTTTTTATAAAATAAATTTATTTAAAAGTTTTACTTTAACAGCCAGCGAGAAAGTAATTAAATAATAATTAATTTCTTTTTAAGGATTTTTGAGCTATATTGTTTAAATTTTACTCTTGTTGATTTGAAATTAATGGAGGACTATTTTTATTATGCAGTCTATCAATAATTAGGTCATATGACCTCTTATTAATTTAAAAAATTTAATTTAGTGATAATTAATTTTGTTGTAGTTAAAAATAAATTTTATGAAATTTTTTTATTCAATAAAGTACATTAATTTATAAGGTTCGATTTGACTTTCAAACTTTTCGCGAAGTTCAATTTGACCAAAAATGATATTTTTTGACAATTCAATTTAATATTTGTCCAAAATGAATTATTTAAACCCATTTTTTAATAAATAAAAGAGCGTGCAACACACATTATGATAAAGGAGTGTGAAATCAACAAAAAATTGGATTACCAGCCGAATTAAAATAAAAAATTAATCACATGCTTGATTAGCAAAATACTCAAAAATAGCAGCAGAATTAGAAATTAGAGTTAAAGAGTTCAATTAATAAATGGATCCTTGCTCAACAAGCTACTTTCCTCCGCCGCCAAACGCTACGTCGTTGCTTCCTACCCTTCCATGGACAGTGAATTTTCCGGCCTCATTCAACCATCAGTGCCAACGTTTCATCTGGGACCCCTAACAATCGAACTCAACCAATCCCATGATAACTAAAGTCAACAAAAGAACCATAGATACATATGCATACTAGAATGCACTGCACTCATTCACTAACATGTACAAACCCATTACTCAATTACTTCCAAATCGCCAATAAACACAATTTTTTTCTCAAAAAAAAAAAAAATCGCCAATGAACACCACAAAGCTTCAAACTTTACACAAAACAAACTAGAGCAAAGCTATCATTCAAAACCTTAAGAAGCACAATTGCAGGTTCCTAATTTTTTCCAAACCAGAAAAAAGCCCGTAACTTCTAAATCCTCAATTAACACCACAAACTATATACACACAGCAAAAACCAATAAACTAAATTAAACCAATTATTCTAAACCTCAAAAAACATAATACTCAATGGTCAATTCCTAAAATTTCTCAAACCAAGAAAAAACCAACCATATCGAATCAAATCCAGAAGAACAAAGCCCAGAAAAAACAATTAATAACAAACATTCAAAATTAAAAAAAAAAACTCAGTCCAATTCTCATTTCTGATAACCACCACCCTTGCACTATAATCCTCCTTAACAGCAGCAGTCAGATAAACAGAAGGAAAATCGGTGACATCGAAAGTCTTCTTGTCCTTCATCAATTTTTCGACATAAGCTTTCTTCAAAACGGTGCGTTTGATTGGGGGTCGATTACAGCACTGATCGCGAGTATAGTACTTGATATCATACACAGTTTCTGGGTTTGATGTGGGCACGATTGGTTTGATTTTGGCGAGAGCGCTCGGTAAAGCTTCTCTGTACTCTAGGTCCATGCATGGTCCTATAATTTCCGCTAAGATCAATGGCTATGCCAATTCTTCTTTGGGCACCTGATGTTGGAGTGCTAACAGGAAAACGAGAAGATGATGGTTGGATGAATATTGCTTCAGCTGATGATGGGTTTCTTTTTTGGTGAAGGAGAAGGTGAAGAAGCCATCTTTGCAAGTAAAAATTTATTCCTTTTCTATATAAAGAAACAGAAAAGATTGTGTTTTTGATGTTAAAGATCGAGTCGTTTTCTTGTTTTCTGTATTGAGTTATGGATTTTGTGGGTTTGAAGTGATTGAATTGAGAGAAACGGTGGGTTTAGAATTGGGTTTACAATTAGCGAAAGGAAGAAGAAGAAATAACTATTTTTTATTTCTTTTTAGTGTTTAATTAGGATGTTTGTTACACGCGCTTGGGATGTTAAAAAATGAGTTAAAATAATATAATAATTATAAATTTTAGATTAAAATATAAAAAAATATCATTTTATACCAAATTAAATTTTCACTAAAAATTTGAACATCAAATCAAATCTTATTCTTTATAAAATTAATTACACTAAATACATCAGTGACTAAAAATTCTCTTATAAAATTTATTTAGTTCGAATTGTAAAATAAATTAATTGTAAATCTGCTCTTTACATGGATTGAAAATAATGCATATATTTAAATAATTAATTAAATACTGTTAATAAATTAAAATTATAAATTAATTAAATATAAAAATAAAAATTTTAAAAGTGATTGTAATAGTTCTATATTATTATTATTTTTATTAAAAATACATAATAAAAAATTAATATATATATTAATCATAATAATTAAATAAATAAATAAAAGTCAAAAGTAAAAAAAAATAAAATATTTTAATTAGAGTAACAGATATAGTTTTTCATGAGAAGAAAAAATAATATTTTAAATATAAAAAAATAGGAGTACTTTACATAATTTATTTTCTGAAATAAAAATTTTAATCACTTAAAGATAGAAATTTTTATTTTAATCACTTAAAGATAGAAATTTTTAGAAATAAATGTTGAATTATAAAGAAAAATACTTATAAAATTTTAGGCTGTTTAGAATAATTTTGAGCTCTCAAATCAAAAGAAAAATAGTTAGACTAGAAGCTAACAATACAGATGACATCAAAAAAAAAAAAAATCCTTAATCCCAAATTAAAAATGGGAATTCAATTCACTCTCATAAGTTAATCAAAAAACGAAATCATTTTCATCATCAGCATCTCTGCAGCCGTCATCTTCGCTATTGTAACCATTAAATTGATCTCCAGTAACATCACCATCATGATTCCTCATTCCATTGCTCGATGATTCATCTTCCTCCTCCATCATGTTCTTCAAAGCATCATAATTAATCTTACTACTCTTCGCCAATGCCGTCGTCTTCGTCTTCTTCTTCTTTTTCGGATCAGCACCTGCAATTTTAAGAGCTTCCTCAGCAGCAGTTTTCTTCTTCTTCTTGTTCATGGCTCTGGCACGATGCTTTTTGTCAGAGTAATCTTGATTCAATAGCTCCCACAAAATCGTTCTGAATTGTGTTTCTTTCTTGCTGCGGATGTAACGATTTATCTCTGCGTCATTGATGCCGGTAAGATCCAATCCATCACCACCTCCATCGTCCTTTCTCGTCTTCATCGGCCGTCGTCGAGATTGCGGTCGGTATCAGATTCAGAGCGGCGAAGATTCATGCGTCGAAGCTAAGCGTAAGCGATGCGATTTGGTTTTATATTAGCAAACGATATTTAGGGTATGTTAAATTACCATAATAGCCTCGCTTTAAAATGTTTGCCGCCATTGTGAAGTGGGACCGTCGTCTCATCGTACCAGGCCCTCGTGTCTTGATGGTTTTATGCCACGTAATGGTACTTCCACCTGGTCAGCATATCTTCCAAGGTGGCGGGAAATTTCTATTATGTTCTAAAAATACCAATGTTTAAATTTAAAGCAAAATATATTTTACTTTCCAAATTCGACCCAATTAATATTTATCTCTTTTATTTAAAAGTTACATTTTTATCTTCTCCAATTTTATTTTATTAAGGATTTCTATTAGGAATAAATTATTTTTCAGTTAAGTACTATATAAAAAAATTAAAATATCCTTTCAAACAGTAAAAATATGTAATTATCTACAAAATATTAATAATATAGTTCATTTTTTGTGAACCATATTATTAGTAAGTGAATAATATATATATTTAATCTGACTAAATATAAAGAATTAAAATATTATTATTATTTTACAATTAATTGTTTTTTTACTATTTAAAAGAGTATTTTTGTCTTTATGTATATCACTTAACATAAGAAATAGTTTAACCCTAACAAAAAATTTTAAATGTTTAACAGAATAAAAACTAAAGAAGTTAAAAATTCGAGAAGTATGTATAAATTAGATCAAATCTTAAGAAGAAAAATATAATTTGCTCTTAAATTAATTAAAATGAAAATTTTAAAAAATTAAACTAATTTTGGTTAAATTTTAAAATTAAATTTTTAATAAAATATAAAAGAGACATTACCTTAATAGAAAACTAAACTACTCTAATATCAAATGTAATTTTTTATTTATATTTTATATATTGACTGACATTTACATTTTAGCATTAATTGGCATATCAATTTATTTTGGTTTAAAAAGATGAATACATATTTAATTAACAAATAGGCTTTGACCATGAATGAGAGACTTGTTCTTACTATTGGTGATTGTCTTTATCAATGCATCGGTAGGATTTAAATGACATATAAACATATATTTATTTTATTTAATGGAATAAAATTAACAAATGATGTTCAAAAATAAAATTAACAAATAAATATTTAATAATTAGTCAATAATTAATAAGACTTAATTAAAAAATTAATTATATAACTCAACCATAAGTTATTTTCCATTTAGGGCAGTGATACATGTCACTACTCGTGATATCTACAATGATACCTATGCCTAAAAATCAAACTCCACAAACCCACCAACAAGCCCATCATCAATAAAAACTAAAGGCCCAGTATAAACCCAAAAGGAGAAAACATTTCTTTCTTCAAGCCATGCCACTGAAATAGGAAGTACAAACTAGTACATAGGTGAGGTAAGCACGCATAACCACGCCCGACCAAACAGAGATAGCTGCGCCAAAATCAGAACGGAATAGTGGCGTCGGTTGCTCTTTGAATAGGTCACGCCTTACCAGAAGACGACGCTCAACTCTATACCAGGCAGGAGACATAATCATGTGACTGGTATTATGCCAGCTATACTTCCCATGCACGCCAAAAGATGAATATATGAAGAGCAAACCAAAGCAGGTATGGATATGGCTAAACAACCCAAGTCTTACTGACTTTTCCTTATTCTCTCTGGTCTCATTTGGCTAACTTGGGCATCGGAGGTTGTTCGTCGGGTCTTCATCCGACGAGCATACTTATTGGGCTTTCTCTCTTGCAGGCCATTGCTGGAGACTGAAAAACCAAAAGATATCAATGGTGCAGCCAGCGTGTTGGATCAATGACAATGCCATTAGAGAAGGATAAGAGGCAGTCCAGCCAACAAACACCTGAACCTACCCTCACTGGACCAAAAGCCATCGAAACACCCCACACTAACTTCTCCACCCTCATTGACCAAAGCTCACTGTTACCTTTGAACGCAATAGAAATACCTCAATGCAACCTCCTACCGAACACTCCCTAAAACTAGAACCCCAAATCTACTATACCGTATGAAATGACCATGATCATGACGGTACTCCGAGAGCTCATTGCAGTGGTACGGGACCTCAGAGAAGCCACAAAAATCAGACAAAGCTAAAAATGAACTTTAAGACACTCTACCAGAAGCCCACGAAGACACCATTGATCCGTTGAAGAAAAATGCCCCTAGAGTGGAACACCAAGTGCAAGGAGCGTCCAAAAATAAAATGAAAGACAAGGCTCTTACAGATGAAGAAGAATCGATAAGATTCACCGGACAAGTTGGAGCCTATATGGACCTAGCCCAGCTAATGCAAATGATCCAGCATGTAATCAGAGGAATGAAACCAAAAGGCGAAGGCAAGGGTTTCAACCTTCAAGATACTTCCCCTCTATCTGATATAATCCTGAATGACCCATTCCCAAAGAAGTTCAAAATGCCTCCCTTTAGCTCTTACGATGGTTCGACAAATCTAGTTAACCATGTAAACACCTACCAAACTACTATACACCTACAATCCATAAAATCTTCTGTTCTCTATAAAGTCTTTCCCACAACTCTGAAAGGGGTAGCTCAAAAGTGGTATCAAGGGCTAGAAAGTGAGTCCATTACCACCTTTGCTCAGTTGTCTCAGTTGTTCACTCCCCATTTTGTAACATGCATTCCTATCAGAAGGGTTTCAACAGATTTACAAAAGTTATTTCAGAGAGAAATGAAGTCACTGAGGGATTTTGTAAAAAGATTTAACAAAGAGGCCGTTTAAGTTGATGATTTGGATATCCTTATAGCTATAAAAGCTTTGGTAGCCAGAACCACCTGTAAACCACTTTATAAGTTACTAACCCTCCTTCCCCCTATGACGTTCCCTGAACTAATGGCCAGGGCTTCTCAGCATATCAGGCTAGAGGAATCAATTATAGCAGATGGGAACTGACCTGATAGGCAAAAACCCACTGTTTCCATCCACAATGACAAAAGTGCAGATGGTGGTGAATCATAGGAGGAAGAGAAGAGAGAACTTGAATACAAATAGTAGAAAGGAGTAATAAAAGATATGAGGATCGACAGACACCCTAGACGCCACTCTTTTCATATAGAATCGTACCCAAAATGCACCTACACCCCTCTGAACACCTCCAGAAGAGGTATACTAATGTGGATCAAGCAGATGGGGGAGCAGGTGAACTGTCCAAGGAAAACAGATTCTCGATCTCTAAAAAATTGGGATAAATACTGTGAGTTCCATAGAGGAGTAGGCCATGATACTGAAGAGTGCCTACAGCTAAAAGATGAGATTTAGAGACTCATACGAATATAGCACCTCAAGAGATTTGTGGGGGAGCCCAGGAGGGATGGCCTTTTACCCCCTTAGAAGAATGGCATAAAAAAATGGAAGGAGAAAGATGACAGGAAGCCTAAGGAAGAATCAAAAGCAGTGATAAACATGATCTTAGAGGGATCACCTAAAGAAGGAATTCCTTACAAGAAAAGGAAATAAGCCAGAGCGGTATACTCAGCCATTATTAGTCCGCAGGAGCAGAAAATCACATTTTCAACCAAGGATAAGGAATGGTTGGATGGACCATATGAGGTCGCCCTGGTAATAGATTGGAGAATTGGCAGCACTTTGCTGAGAATGGTACTAGTGGATAACGGAAGTGCAGTAAACCTAATGACTTTCAGTGTGTTCAAGGCCTTAGGCAAATCAGTCATTGATCTTAGAAGGGTATCCAATCCCCTGGTTGGATTGGGAGGAACCTCAGTTCCAGTTCAAGGATCTACCATATGCATGCTACAATTAGGTGAAGATGGGTATTATGAGGAATTTTCTATTATTTTCATGGTGGTGGACATACCATTTGTTTACAATTCAATTCTGGGAAGGCCTTTCCTCTACGATACGAGTGCCAGCACCTATATCAGGTATCTTACAATGAAAATCCTAATAAAGCATGGAGAACTTTGTGTTAGAGGGAACCAGAGAGCCTCAAAAGAAGCCTGCCTGGTAGCGCTGAAGGGAGTAACAAAATCCTTGCCTATGGAAACATTGGGGTTTAGAGGAATCAAGAAAAATTGCCTAGAACCAGTAGGGGAGATAATGGAATGCACAATATCAAAAGGAAAGATGGTAAAACTAGGGTTTGACCGGGAAGAATCTGTCTATCAGGATGTATTATAGGTGTTAAAAAAGAAAGATGGGTCGTTTACATGGTCTCCAGAGGATATCAGGGGAATCAGCCTAAAAGTGATGACTCACAAATTGAATGTAGATCCTTTAGTGAGACCAATAAAGCGGAAAAAGAGAAGACATGTGCCAGAGAAATAAGTGGCCATATCAAAGGAAATTGACAAACTCTTAAAGGCAGGCTTCATCAGGGAAGTATATTATCCTAACTCATTATATAATGTTATGTTGGTTAAAAAAGCTAATGGAAAATAGAGAATGTGTGTGGATTTGATAGATCTTAATAGGGTTTGCTCATAGGATAACTACCTGCTTCCGAGTATTGACCAACTTGTGGATTCCACAGAAGGGTATAAGCTGTATAGCTTCATGGATGCATATGTCGGTTATCATCATATTAGAATGAGCAAATTAGATGAAGAAAAGACTTCCTTTGTCACTGACAAGGGGGTTTACTATTACAAGGCTATGCCTTTCAGCCTAAGAAATGTAGGAGTCACGTATCAGAGACTAGTGAATTGGATGTTCAAGGTTCAGATTGGTAAAATAGTGGAGGTGTATGTAGATGATATGATCGTGAAAAGTGAGAAGGGAAAAGATCACCAGAGACTTAAAAGAGGCGTTTGACATCCTGGATAAGTTTTGCATGAAGCTGAACCCTGACAAATGCGTATTCAGAGTAAAAGCTGGGAAATTCCTTAGTTTCATGATTTCACAAAGGGGAATCAAGGAAAACCCAGAGAAGATCATAGCAGTGATGGAAATGAAACCTCCACACACCATCAAGGAAGTTCAGAGGCTTAATAGGAGAATCACTGCTCTAGGCCACTTCATATTTTGCTCTACTAAGAGGTGCCCCCCTTCTACCAAACAATCAAATGTCTGAAGAACTTTAAATGGATAGATGAATGCCAGAAAGCATTTGAAGAGTTGAAGTCATTCCTCAGTTCTCCACCCCTCGTCAGTAAACCTAAGTTGGAAGAATAGTTGTATCTGTACCTTGCGACTTCAAGGGAAATAGTGGCTTCAATGTTAGTTAGGGAAGAGGGAGATAAGTAATTCCCAGTGTATTACGTTAGTAAAGCCTTGAAAGGAGCAGAATCCAGATACTCAAGGATGGAGAAGCTAGCATTCGCCTTAGTGGTCTCTACAAAGTGGTTGAGGCAGTATTTTGAAGCACACCAGATTGTGGTTAGAATGGATTAACCCTTGTAGAAAGTGCTCCAAAAAGCTAAAACATTTGGAAGGATAATAGAATAGGCTACCAAAATTGAAGGACACAAAATTGCCTACGAACCGAGAAAAGCTATGAAGGCATAGGTTCTAGCTGACTTCATGGCTAAAGAGGGAGAGATTGAGGGAGAAACAGAAGGTATGGTGGCAGATCGCTGGTTTTTATTCATAGACGAAGCTGCAGGACAATCATCAACTGGGCCATGAATCGTACTAAAAGGGCCATATGGGATAAGAATTGAGTACACCCTCCGTATACGATCAAAGCCTCAAACAATATGGCAGGGTATAAAGTAATGATTGCGGGACTCAACCTGGCCAAAAGGTGAAACCCAGTTTATTGGTTATGCATAGTGATTCTTAGCTGGTAATCAATCAGATGGAAGGACGATTCACCGTAAAAGACAGAGACATGCTGACATACCTAGCTGTGGCCAAGGGAAAAGTTGAGTAGATGAGGGAATCAGGGACCATACTCAAGATGGAGTAAATCCCCAGGGAGTTTAACTAGGAAGTCGATGCACTCTCAAAAATGGCATGTGAGGAAAACGTACTCCCAAGGGGAGTGCTACTGGAAACACTGACAGAGCCCACCATCCATGATAAGCCAAAAGTGCTCACCATTAAAGACCTAGGGTGGATGAAACCCATCATTGCATGGCTTGATTTGGGGGTTCTCCTAAAAGACAGAGACGAAGCCAAGAAAATCCAATGGAGAGCAGCTCAGTATTCTTACGAAGATGGAGTACAATTCAAAAGGTCAACTATGTACCCCTGGTTACGTTGTGTCATAGAAGAAGAAGGTGATTACATATTAAGGGAAATCCATGAGGGGATCAGAGGAGCACATAAGGCTGCCAGTACCGTAGCTCGCCAAACACTGTTGTAAGGATATTACTGGCCAACAATTGAAGCCGATGTAAGATAATTGGTGAAGAAATGTGATAAATGCTAGTATCATAAGAGAAACAACCATGTACCCCTACCCCTAGCACCATAGTGGCTCCTGGGCATTTCCTGGCCTTTTGACCAATGGAGAATCGACATTCTGGGTCTGTTTCCTCCCTCAAAAGGATAAAGAAATGAATTTCCCAGGCTAAACATCCAAGGAAAATCCCTGGCGCGATGAATCCCCCGGGCCAATTTTTATTAAATTTTGTTAAGTCCTCGGCACAACGAAGCACTCAAAGAAAACCCCTTGGGAGAAAAATCACCAGGATAAATTTAATAAGATTGAGCAAAAACAAAAATCATATAGAAGGATTCCTAGGTAACATCATAAACTCATGGGACGACAAACCACCAGGGGAGACCCTTCGCCGCCTCAGCGCACAAAATTGACAAATCAGAACGCTATAAAGATCACCTAATGCAATAGATGAAGAGTAAAAAATATAATCATAACAACAATAGCTAGAGGCAACAACGCGTTTATTAAAAAAAGAAGTCATAAAGTAAAAACATCCATAAAGAAGTATGCCTTGGCTCTCACCCATCGGAGAGACCAAACAAGGCAAGTAAAGCATCCAAAACAGATCGTTCAAATATCCAAAAGGCCATTACATCCCATTAGAAAAGAAAACAGAAATAAAAGTTCATGGTTCTAGGTCCTTGATCCAAGTACAATCCATGTCAGGGTGACGAAGTGTCAGCTCCTTAGTAAATTGGTCTTTAGCATCCTGATATATGGTCAGAGATTCCTCCACCATTCTCTCTATCTCGCTATTTAACTCAACGATAGTCTTCCGATTTGCCTCTAACGTCTTACCAATCGAGCGCTTCAACCACTCCTTTTTACGAATCAGCTCTTGGACCTTATCTCACTTCGCAGCAAGTTGGCTCTCCAGGATAGAAATCTTCTCCTGATACCCCTTCGTTGTACCTTCAAGGTCCTTGGCATGTCTCTCCCGAAGACGGACCAGTTCCAAGACGGTACCTGCTGCTTAGGAATGCTAGGTAGTAACATCCTTATACTGCACCATCAACCTCTCATCCACCATCAATAAAAGCTTCAGTAGCTGTATAACTGATGTAGCGAAGGGTAATAAATTACAAATCGTTGATTCACAAAGAATGCCGATATGCAATCTTCAAATCCCTATTGATTCAATTGAATTCTAGAGAATTTGGGAAAAAAGACAAAAGTCTATAATTTTATTATCAAATAAAAGCTACCAGTAAACAAGGCATAATAAGGCTTATATACCAAAATGAAACCCTAAATAAACTTCCTAATGAAAATATGAAAAGTCATTAAAAATAGAAAAATAACATTAATAAGGCCTAAACGTGCGAATTTGGCCAAAATCCATAGGGTCTCACAAGAAAAACTAGTGACTTGGAATCGGTGGCCCGTTTCCACCCAAAATAGCCACCGAAAACATTGAAATCCGAGACCCAAAACTTCACTTTATTTATGAAATTGCCACTACCGAACTTTGTCCAATTTTTCCAAGAACTCCAAGGCTTGCTCCTGGACCGCATCAATAACATAATAACAACAAAAACCCCAATATGATAAATAGATAGTTAAAGCCATTAAATCAAGGCAAGGCAAAACAAAGTTCAGCACATCACCTGTAGTGAAAAGGCAAAAAAATCACCCAAAGTCCAAATCAGAAATGACAGCTCCGCGAAGGTCTTTATCCCCAAGAAGGCGGCATGCTTTGGCTAAATCTACTATTACACTAGCGGTACGAGTGGATAATGGTCCATATTATTGTGTTTCTTCTTCAGTTGGGAATGTAATTCCCATATAGCCTGTGACACCAACCAATGACGAGTCTGCTCACTCGAATCCCTTAATTGCAGAGAAATAGTAGCCACCATGTCAAGACGAGAGTGTTTCCTGCTATCAGATTTGACATTCGGATAATCAGGAAGTGGAGGAGTATCTGATTGTTCCAACTATTTCTCCTCGACATTAACAACTTCGATAGTGTGCATCTTCAACAAAAGGATCAATGAAAGAAGCAAGCGTATTAACAGCAGTAGAAGCCCCTCTCAGACAACTCCGAACCTTCTCCTTCAAGTTTTTGCCTGTGCCAAATGCCCAAAGTTAATAGCAAAACATGGGCAAAAAATGAAAAATATACAGAACACTAAAAACCGCAAGCAACAAACCACTCAAACAATTGATTACTTAGACACAATTAAAGCATCGTCTGTTGGCCTTTGATGAAAGGACAAAAAGCACTACCTCATCACCATCAAATAATGCCCTTGTTCCCAAGGGCTCCCCGACTGACACACCATCCCCGACACCATCAATGCCAGTGAACGATGAATCTACACCAGAACCAACCATTACCAACGACATAGTAAAAGAAAATAAAAAGAGGAGGCAAAAAAAAAGCACATGTACAACCCCATCAATAATAGCAACACAACAATCATAACAAAACAATATAGGCAACAAGTACAAAA
>CATIWM010492450.1:0-48811 GCA_949671775.1 Mallotus repandus
AAAAAAGGATAAAATAAAAATAAGAAAGAAGAAAAAGAAAAAAAAAGGAGAGAAAAATATGGAAAAAAAGAAGAAGGACAAAGTAAGAAATAAAAATATAGGCATTTTAGGTAAATTTTTCTTATTTTTAAGTATTGAAAAATAATTTTTCATTTTAAGGATGGAAAATTATTTTTCCTTGTTTTTAAATTATTTTTCATTGACTAACCATTTATTTTTTTTAACTTATTTTTCTTGATAATCCAAACACTGAAAATTAAAAAAATATATTTTTTAAAAGAATATTTTCCACAAATAAACAGAGTTTATTACTAAAAATTCAGTTTGTCAATTTATCTTGATATTTGATAAAAAAAAACACTGAAACTATGCTAGTAATAAATGACAATTTAGTTCTCATTGTGATCAAGATTAATTATACATTAATATTACCATAGTAATTTTGAGCAAATTACATTTTTCTTCCTAAAATTAGATTTAATTCACACTTTCTCCCCTCTTATTTGAAAATCAAATTTTTTATCCTTCAGTTTTCATTCCGTCAATACTTAAATCCGAGTTCCGGTGAATATTTTATATTAAAAAAAACTTAGCTCTTTTATTTTATAAAAACATATAATTTAGTCCCTCTATTTTACAAAAAAGTACAATTTAATACCTTTATTTTAAGCAATTTATTTTTTAATTTTTAATTTTTTATATTTTAAATTTTTAAGAATAACTATTTTTTCAATACTTACACATATTTCCCTCAACACTTTATAGTTAAAAATTAGGTCATAGTTTTGTTGACCCCTTGCATGATCAAGGTGTTGATCAATCTCAAGTTAACCTTGGTTTTGACTTAAATAATCAATTTTAATCTACTAATATGTGTGTTTAAGTGTGTATTTGAGTTAGGTTTAAGACTATACTTATTGGATGAAGATATGGAGCTTTAAATGTGCCTAAAACATGAAAGCAAGAATGCTCATGGGTGGCATCATGATCCTGATCATTCTCACGAGCCAAATTCATGTGATTCGGGGTGGCAGTGACCCTTATAGTCTCCCTCATGATTGTGACCATCATCCTCATGATCGGGAGCATTCCAGTCACGTTCTAAAGCAATTTAGACTCAAGTGAATGAAGAAGGCAGTGGCACTCACGGGAATGGTCACAACCATGATTAGGACCATGATCACCACAGGTGTGCCCTGACAACTCTTGTAACGACTATTTTAGAGCTCTAATGGCTATGAAATTGAAAGTCATGATCGTGACACCTCCCATCACGACTGCGAGCATCATTTTTTCTGCAAAAGTGAAAGAAACATTAAATGAAGATGAAGGTTTGTTTGGGGACAAAAATCAAAGTTTCAATAACTAGTTTTGCACCCTTCATTATAAATACAAGCTCAAAACATCATTTGAAGAGTTAGAGACTTTGAGGAATAAATTTATTATGTAAAATTCATTGAGCTATAATTGTTTCTTTCATATTTTCCTTTGTATATTCTTTGTTTATAAACAAACCCTTGTTGAGTTTGTGTATATCCTTCTTGTGAGAGTTGGGTGAGTGATAGAGTTAGGATTCTTTCCTCTACTCGTTCTTTGGGGTTAAAGAAATGGGTAGTGAGGTTCTTTCTCTTTGGGTTGTTGTTGATCCTAGAAAAATAACTTGTTATAAAAGTTTTGAGTTAGCCTTGAAAACTTAATTAGGGAGGTTTAAGTGTGAGCCTTAGAAACACTTGGGAATAGGTTTGGTGTGAGTCTTGAGAAAAATACTTGTAAATGTTTGTGAGTGAGTCTAGAAAACTTATTGTGTAAGGGTTTAGTGTTGAGCCTTAAATAACATTTGTAACAATCTTGGTAAATAAGATTGGAGAGGGTTTAAAAATCCTAACTTGGGATAAGTTAGGTAGAGACATATGATTGGTTATAATCTAGACTCCTTAAAATCTTTGTGTTAATTCCATTCTTGTTCTTATTGATTCTTCTTAAATTATCTCTTAATTAATTTCCTTTTAATTTTTCAATTCCCCCTTAGACCTCAATTAGCCTTATTCATCTCCCCTCTAGGGCATTTTTCATATGGTATCAGAGTTTGGGTTCTAGGTACTTAATTGCTAGAATTAAAGATCATGGGGAGTGAATCTTTCTTTCCAAACCTTTAGATCACTCTTTCATAGAAGTGATTATCCTCGTTGGAAGCGTAGAATGAAGCTCTATATTAATAGTGATCCCATTAGATTATAGGATGTAATCTTAGATGGGTGGGACACTTCAATGAAGGTGGTGGATGGTATCCAAGTTCCAAAGGAGAGAAAAGAGTGGTCTCAAGAAGAAAAAGAAGAGAACCACAAAAATAAAAGGGCTATGTTAGTTCTTATTGCCTCAATGTTAAGAGAAGAAGGAGAGAAGCTTCGATATTGCATATCGACCAAGGAGATATAAGAGACCTTGGAAAATCACTATGAAGGCAATATCCAAGTGAGATCCAAAAAGGTCTAATTCCATATGTTTGAATATGATATGTTCAAGATAAAGCCTCATGAGATTGAAAGCAAATCCAATTTGACTTGTCTTGTCACTTAATGCGCACACATTAAAATGCCCAAAAAGAATTTGACCCTTTTACATGATCAAAGTGGTTTTCACAAATTGCTTAATTTTGATATGTTATTCTCTTATTATTTTTTCATTTGGCATCATTTTTCATTTGGTATGCTCATTATTCATTTAATTTCATTCATTCTATTTCACTTGCTTTTCACTTAGTATCTCTCACTTTTGGTTTTCTCCCTTTTTTACTTTGACAAAGGGAGAGAAAAATTTGGCATTTTGAATGATAATGATCATATTTGAAATATAACAAGAATTCCATATTAGGGAGAAAACTAAATATTTTATATGTTTGAATGATATTTAATTCGTTTAACTCACTCTTGCATATGTTGAGGGGTAGAAATTTTTAAGTCTCTTAGTATATGATTAAGGGGAGCATCATAAATCAAATGCACACATATGCACTTAGTGACTTTTAATTATCATTTAAAAATTGATTTTTAAAGTCAAAAAGGCACATATGCACTTAGTGATTTTTAATTATCATTTAAAAATTGATTGTTAAAGTCAAAAAGGGGAAGATTGTTGACCATTTGCATGATCAAGGTATTGATTAATCTCAAATTTACCTTGGTTTTGACTTTAACAATCAATTTTAATATGCTAATATGTGTGTTTAAGTGTGTATTTGAGTTAGGCATAAGATTATACTTATTGGGTGAAGATATGGAGCTTAAAATGTGCCAAAAATATGAAGGCAATGATGCTCACATGTCGCATCACGATCATGAGCATTCTCACGAGCAAAATGAGAACCAAATTCATGTGATTCAGAGTGGCAGTGACCCTCACAGTCTCCCTCACGGTCGTGACCATCATCTTCATAATTGGGAGCATTTTAGTCACAATCCCGAGCAATTTGGACTCAAGTGAATGAAGAAGGTTGTGACACTCACAAGCATGGTCACAGCTATGATCGGGATAGTGAGCACCATTGGTGTGTCCTGACAACGCTTGTAATTGATATTTCAGAGCTCTAATGGGTACGAAACTAAGTTTACGATTGTGACACCTCTAATCATGAACATGAGCATCATTTTTTTCTGCAAAAAGTGAAAGAAACATTAAATAAAGATGGAGGTTTGTTTGGGGATGAAAATCAATGCTTCAACATGTAGTTTTGCACCCTCCACTATAAATACAATCTTATGACATCATTTTAAGAGTTAGAGACTTTGAGGAACAAATTTATTATGTAAAAGTCATTGAATTATAATTTTTTCTTTCATATTTTCCTTTTTATATTCTTTGTTTGTAAACAAACTCTTGTTGAGTTTGTGTTTACACTTCTTGTGAGAGTTGTATGAGTGATAGAGTTAGAATTATTTCATCTACTAATTCTTTGGGGTTAAAGAAATGGGTAGTGAAGTTATTTCTCTTTGAGTTGTTGTTGATCCTTGAAAAACAACTTGTTATAAAGGTTTTGAGTTAGCTTTAAAAACTCAATTGGGGAGCTTTAAGTGTAAGCCTTGAAAACACTTGGAAATAGGTTTGGTGTGAGCCTTGAGAAAAACACTTGTAAAAGTTTGTGAGTGAGTCTAGACAACTCATCGTGTAAAGGTATAATGTTGAGTCTTGAAAAACACTTGTAACAATCTTGGTAAATAAGATTGGAGTGAATTTGAAAATCATAAGTTAGGTGGACATGTAGGATTGGTTACAATCCAAATTCTTTAAATTCTTTGTGTCAATTCCCATTCTTGTTCTTATTGATTCTTCTTAAATTATCTCTTAATTTCCTTTTAATTTTTAATTTTTTCTTTAGATCTCAATTAGCCCTATCCACCCCCTTAGAGTATTTTTCAAATTTTAACGAATTCATTAATATGCTTGTTTAAAAAATCAAATTATTCAAAGTTTTAACATTTGATTTAGCAATTGTAATTTTTAATGTTATTAAGAAGTTAATTAAATTATGTGTAAAAAAATAATATAAAAGAAATTTAATGAAAATTTATTATTTAATTTTTTTAATATATTGATAGATGTATATAAGGGTTCACATTTGTTGGTTTGATAACTGAACCAAATCAAATAAAAAATCTAACTGAATTGAATAACCGAAGTTTTTAAAATAAAAATCTAACCGACCAAACCAAACTAAATTTATATATATATATATATAATTACTATAATACTTAAAATTCAAAAATAAAAAATATACTAAATTTAGACTTGAGTCAACCTCACTTTCAATTAATGAAGGTTACTTGCTTAGTGGTTCCTCTGGTGTAGACAATTCGGTTAACTAAATTTTTAAAACTGAATTGAAATGAGCTAAAAATTTTAGTCCAGTTCGATTTAGTTCAAAAAATTAAAAATATTAACCAAAAAAATCAAATCAAATTGAATCGAATTGAATTGGGTCTATTCAATTTGCTTGTAAGGCTTGCAAATCCCTAGATGTATATATGTAGATGTTAAAAATTTAATTGACATTGAAATTTTAAATTTCAAATAATTAGAAATTTGAGGAACTAAGTTGTTTTATAGTACTTAAATACAAGGATTACACTATTTAATCTTCATAAAGTATAAGGATTTAAGTGTTTTTTTAATATAAGAGATTCACCAAAACTTTATTGGAAGAGATAAAGTGTTGATAGAGTAAAAATTGAGGAGTAAAAAAAATTAAATTTTTTCAAAAAAGAGAGAATAATATGTGAACTAAGTTAAATTTCAGGACAAAATGTGATTTACCCTTTTTCTTTTGATGGTGAGGAAAAAAAATGGTTTCTGTAATGTCTACATATATAAATGGAGTTTTGTTTGAGTGCACATGTAGATTCATTAATATTGTGTGTGAGTGAGTTGGTGAAGTGTGTCTCTCCCTCTAAGAGGAGATAAGTCTTGATTTTTCAAACATAGCAAATTACATTTACTTTCCTAATATTTTTTTCTCCCTTTTCTTTAAAAATTAAGCGTTTACATTTTTCAAATTTTAATTTCGTTAATATTGAAGCCCCTTTTTAACTGTTTCCTTAGATTTTTTAATATTAAAATACATTTAACTCTCATTATTTATAAAAATAAAACAGTTTAATCTATAAGTTCTAATAAAATAAAATAATTTTGTCCTTCAATTTTTTAAATTATTAAAATTTAATATTTCAATACTAACTAAATCTTATACATATACACATATCTCTATATACATACTTTTTGAATTGTATAAAACATACGCACTAGCTTAAAAGTAAAGTAGTAATTTCAATAAACCTATAAATATTCATTCTTTTACTTAATTTTATAAATTTTTTGTTCCATTTAAAATTTGTTTATCTAAACTAAAGTAATATATAAAATGAATTACTCTAAAATAAGGTATAAAACTAATGAAATCAAACATAAAAAATAAATATAATATAAAATTGATGAAAAATTAATGAATTTATCAAAATTATAATTTGATATTTTAGTTTTGTAATGTTGATAAGAACATGTGTAACCATTAACAATTTAGTAAAAATTGCAATTTTAAATTTGAAATAATTAAAAAAATAAAAAGAACAACAATTTTTTTATTTTATTAAAATAAATAGGATTCAAGTGATAGTTTGATAAAACATAAGGGGTAAAAGTTCAATTTTTATAAAACAGAGGGAGTCAAATATTTTATTCATTAAGATACTACATATTTAAAGTGTTGAGCAACTAAAATTTAAAAATTTGATTTTTTATTTTTTGGTGTTAGTAAGTTTCTTCGAAACACAATGGAAATTGCAACCCATGATCATCATCATCAATTCATAATCAATTAAAAATCATGCGGTGTAAGCCTTTGATTCCCTTCTCTGAAGCTTAGCTCAGCATTTTGTTTTTTTCTTTTTTTTTAATCAAAGGGTTTAGAGCACTATTTTTGGTTGGGGAACACATAAAGCAGCAGCCATGTTTGTTTTCACAAGATAATCAAAGTACATTGTCAAAAAAGAAAAAAAAAAGAGGATAATCAAGGTACTTTTATGGTCTTTTCTTGCTATTATTTGTATCAATTTGTGCTTGATTTCCAAGAAAGTTGAATTTTGAGTGTTAAGTTTGCCTAATTGCATTTCTTTATGATTTTTCACATTGAACTGACAAGGATTAGATGTTTTTCTTTTTAATCTCCTATTATTAAAGTTCATGTGGAAGGGCCTGTTGAATGTTGACTGGTTGTATATCTTTGTCTAATATGGCCTGTTAATTAATATGTTTACCTGGGGATGATCATTATGTATATAGTCTGTGCTTTACGTGTTGTTCATGCAAATGTTAATAAGGTGTTATGCAGTCATGCCAATGCTCGTGTCATTTGAGAAATGCAGTTCAAAAGATTTGATATATTTTTGGTTTCATTTCAATGTCAGGCTTGGATATCATATACTCTAAACTATTATGGAGACGATTTGTGTTGGTTCAGGTTTAGACAGAATCAGTGACCTCCCAAGCAACGTGATAGACAACATCCTAGCATGTTTGCCACTAAAAGATGCTGTAAGGACAGGTACCTTGTCAAAGAAGTGGAAGGAAAAGTGGCATACTGTGCCTCAAATTATAGTTGATGAGAACTTTTTCCATGAAAGATCACAACGGAAACTTGAGGGCATAATCAGTTATATTCTTACTCGACATGAAGGGAAACTTGAGAAATTTTCTGTGTCTGTTGAGGAAGTAAAAGACTGTTACAACATGAAATTATGGATTTTGAGGCTATTGCAGAAGTCTATTCTGGAATTGACCCTCTTAATAGAGAGTGGTCAGTGCAATGAAGTGCCAGCTGTTTTGTTTTCTTGTCAACAGCTGAGAAAATTGAACCTCTGCCATTTTGAGTTTAAACCACCACATTCATTCACAGGATTTCATAATCTTACCAGCCTTCAGTTGAACAAAGTCGACATACCAACTGCCGTGTTTGAAAGGCTTATTGCTAGTTGCCCAATGCTCGAGCATATGTCCGTTAGGAAATTGAGTTGTATTGACCATCTTCATATAAATGTCCCAGGTCTCAAGTACTTTTCCATTAATGGGGAATTCAAATCTATTTATTTCAATACTCCATTTCTTGAGGTACTGTCAGTCTGTTTATATAGAATTGATTCTAACTGCTTTGATCTAAGATTCAAAATCCGTGGTTTGCCACCGGCAATCAAGGAGCTTTATGTGCGATGCCGATTTGAGAGGGTAAGGCAACTTTTTATCTTTTGATGGGCATATGGTTATAGAAAATAATGGTACTGATTTTGTTAGTTTCTATCTTTTGCTCCTAGTTCTTGGCTGCAGGGGATACATTTACTGAAGTTTCAACTCCATATAAACATCTCAGGACTCTTGAACTTGAATATTTTTGTTTTGAAGAGCCGGATGACGTCTCTTCTCTCCTTGGTTTGATTAGCAGCTCCATTGACCTAGAAATACTTGATATTACTGTGAGTATTAAGTTACAGGTGACAGTTATATTATTTATGGATACCTTCTTTGTCGTTATGATTTTCCAATTGTTGATGATCACAATTCTATTTTGTAGGCGTGTGAGTGCAGAAATCAAGCTGTCCCTGCACCTAGTTTAAAATTTTGGGCAAAACAAATTGATCCTTCTTTATCATTTAATCAATTGCGGAAGGCAACAGTGAGGTCATTTCATGGTAAATATCATGAGATGAGGTTCATCCAATTTGTACTGGCCCGTTCAACGTTTCTTAAGGAGATGACTGTTAAATGCATGAGGAATCCCAACTTTGATGAGGACGAAATGGGGGCAGTACTGTTGTCTTATTGTCCTGCCTCCACAGCATTCAAGTTCATTAAAGGTGGCTATGATTGAAGCAATGATGATTCCTCCGATTCTGATGACAACTCAAATGGTTCATGCTCTTCTGATAGTGATTAGCTCACTGGAATCCTTTGAATCACAAAGAAAAAGAAAAATGTTTGAGGAGAAAGAAAAAGAAGAAAGAAGAAGAATCTTGTGTTTTTGAAAAAAAATTTCTGTTTTTTTGTGTTTTTGAAATAAAATTTTAGTCAATCATATTTTAAAAATATTTTATTTTTCTGTATATTTATGAAAAATTCCTTAAAAAAAGTGCAAAGTAATAAAGTGACTTATGAATGATGTTAACTTTAATATAAGTCAATTAATTTTGTATTATATAAGTTCAACCTCATTTATAAGCTAATTTATATTGGTTTGTTCAACCTCATTTATAAGTCAATTTATATTGGTTTTAGATGTCACTAGTTTGAGTTGTTAGGATGTGGCCCTTTTGAGTTTGATATGACCCACTTATCAAGAATGTTTTATTAGAAGGGCGGTGAGTGGGTGATTGTTAAGGGTGTACATTCGGTCGGTTCGATTGATTTTAACTTATTTTTTAACCGAACCAAATTAAATTAGAACCGAACTGAACCAAACTAAAAAACTGAATCTAACCGGATCGAAATAATCTAAATTTTTAAAATAAAAATCGAACCGATTGAAATAACCGAAATTTTAAGAATATCAATTATTTTAATGTTTTTATTATATTATTATAATATTTAAAAATAAAAAATATTAAAATTTAGTTAATTGAATTTTTTAAGTAAAAAACTAAATCGGATCAAAATTTTAGTTTTGTTTAACCAGTTTAAAAAAATTAAAAAATTTATTCACACAAATTAAATCAAGCTGAATTGGATCGGTTCAGTTAATTTGAAAGGGTTGCACGCCCCCAGTGACTGCCACTCCTATCAAATCCACTAACATGTTTACTTTTTTTTCTGCTGATTTTTTTTTACCATTACAACTGAGAAGAGATGGGGAAGAATAAGAAAATTCAATATCGAATTTTTCTGCTATATTCGCAAAAACTTGACTTTGAAAGTTATATCCTACCATTTTCAATTCCATATTATGTATTTGCATATAATATAAAGATGACCTCGCACCTAAAATTCAGAAATTAACTAAAATGACTTAAGTCAGAAAATAATATTTTTTTTCAAAAATATTATAAGATATAAGTTTAAAGTTTACCATTATTAATTTAAAAAATTAATTTTTACTTCTAATAAATATTTCTTAAAAAATATTATGAGATGTAATTTTTTTTTTTTGTGTAATCTATCATGATGGACATAAATATTCGACAAAGCATATAAACTTAGATAATGCTAAATATTTATTATTGTGCAAAGCTTGTTTTATATTATAAATCTTGTTGTTATATTATAAATCTTTCTCATGATCAACAAAAACTTGAGAATATATATATATATCATTTAAATAATGCTTTAGCGTATGGAGTTACATTAATTAGCTATTAAAAAATTTTACTACTCTTATAATCATATTCGTATTCAACTAAATATATCAGTGATTTAAAAAAACGATATATATATACAAATAATGGAACTGGAATTTCAATAAACGTTTTGGCAAACTTCCAATGTAAATTATATGAAGGGGCCGCCAATGCATAAATCAAGAATTGCACTGTTAGAACTCCATGATACTACTTTTTTTTTTAACAATTTAATTGGTTAAATTTCCATCAAGGGAAAAGAAGAAAGTGGAGGGTTCAACTCTGCTCTTTTCATCTATACATCTATATCTTTTATCACTTAAAATACTAAGGAGGATCACCATAACTCAAAAATTTTGTTACATTAAACTATTACATTATTACTGTTTAATTTACCATTAAATAAAATAATTTTAAAAATTACAAATTTTATTTAATCCATAAGCTTATAATATAATTTTAAATTCATCCAATTCTTTTATTAAATTAATATAAATTTTTTAGTTTATTATATTTCTATTACAATAATAAATTTTATTTTTAACATTAAAAAAAAATTAAACCATATTAATTTAAAATTAACACTACTCCAATAGTAATATTATAGGCAGCGGGGCTAATCGCGTGCTCAAGTGTTTGACGATCATGACATTGTGCAAGCTCAAGGCCTGCTAGAAAATACAAGATGGGCTTGTGGCCCGTATTAGGATGGAGTCGCCACTCGGATGAAAACCGGGAGACACTTTACAACAACTAGATTTCACGGAAGTACCTAGCAAACATCTTCAGAGACAAGATTCAGAAACTAGGTATGGGCTTTTAGAATACCAACCCAACCTTTCGGTTGGCCTCTATGTGTGTTTCGTATTTTATTATCTTGAATTGTTAAATCATTTCCTTATTAAAATGTGAATCACATTCATTTCCACTTTCACAATTACCAACTTTGACATTAATCCTCCTCATGCTTATAACCCGAACATTCAATCAAGTAATAAATTACACAAACACATATAAAATAAATGGGGAAGGGATTAGGGATTATCACATTTTACTTCAAATAAACATAAAATAAACTACAAATAAACCGGAAATAAACCAAAAGCAAACCAATAATAAATCAAGAATTAAATTATAAAGAAATCCTCTCAAGAACTAATTAAGGGAGTAAATATTCAATGATTAGAAATCACCCTAAAATCCCTGCAATAAGTAAGAGTTAGTTCTTTCTCACAAAACAACAATTATCACCTACAAAAGAAATCAAATTAAATTTGTACAAAATAGATGTAAATATTCATCTGAATATAAGTCAACACCTAATTAAACCTAATATCATGATAATCGCATGTAAAATCAAGATATGTGACAAGATAAATAACTAAAACATGCAATCTATGCAAAATAAGCATAGTTTATCAAAACTATATTGGACGTGGCTCTGTTGAAGAGGCGGTCGCCTCTTTGACATCTAACAACAAACTTGTAGTTCCTTAAATCTTAAGTAAATTCAAAGTAAATGCAAATAAACGAAGATTGACAGAAATAAACAAAGATTTAAAACTAATCCTTAATAATTCACATGATCATATCATGAATATAACCTCAAATAAACAATAAACACAAAAACAAGTAAAAAACCAATAAATGAATTTTTTACTCAAAATCAATAACTAAAAGCTTGAAAATGAAAGTTCTTACTGATTTAAACAAGTTTGAAGCTCCTAACTAAGCCCTCAGATACTAGTTTATTGATTCAAATCCTTATGAATGCAAAAACTCCTTGTTCTTTCTTAAGAAAATGAACTTTCAAGCTAAAACTCCTCTTTTTCTCTTTTCTCTCTTCTTTTCCTCTTTTCTCTCTTTTTTTTCCTCTCAAAAAATGTTCTTTTTTCTCCAAGCTTCCTCCTTCTTCCATTCAACTTCAGCCCCTACTTTAAAAATTATAGCCTTCCTCTTTTAAACCCCCTTCTACCTCATGTCTTTTTCCCAAATCCCTAAGCCTTGACAAGGCACCCCTCATCATTTCTCATCATTTTCACCTCTTTTTAGCCTTTTCATGCCTAAAAAGTTTCCTTTCTATGTAAATATCTTCTGGCCAGAGATATATTGGTCCACACCCATGTGTAATAATGCAAAAAATAACATTTAATGTTGCATAGGTCGGCTGTGAAGAGACGTCACTCTTCGTAGAGGCAATCGCCTCTTTGGCCCTGATAGCTACTATGTTTGGGCTAAAGTGGGCTTTTGGGCTTGGGTTTTAGTGTTTTGGGCTCAACTAGGTGTTTTAGGCTTAAATTTGATATTTTGGGCTTTCGAGTCCATTTTAGAGAAGGTTTCGAGTTTTCTTGTATTCAAAATTCGTTCTATTTCATCATTGGGCTTTCATTGCGGGCTGACCAAACCGAGGGTGTCCACAGTTTGCCCCCTTAGTTTTTCAAAAATGAGATGAAATCAATTTTAAAAAAAGTAATATGCACAATAAACAGTAAGAACGACATACCTGACCTGCAAGCTTCACTTGGGCCGTCAGCTTCAAAAATTCAAACCCGAGAGGTCGAACTTTAACTTGAAATGTGACCGTGATCTTCGGATTTTTCTGGCTCGATCAGCCACTCACTATAGTTTCTCATGAATTTTGAGCCTTTCTAATGCAAGAAATCACTCAATAACGAAGAAGGAAAAGTGATCGTGATCCTTGGGTTTTCCTTGCCCTATCAGCCACTTATTAATATTTGGATCATGAATCTCAGATTTTCCTTACCAGAGATGTCGCTCAGTAAAAAAATAGATGAAAATGTGACTGTGATCCTCAGGTTTTCCTAGGCTGACTAGCCACTCATTATAGTTTGTCGTGAATATTGAGCCTTTCTGACCATAGACTGCACTCAGTAAAAAAACATGTGAAGAAATACGACCGTGATCCTCAGATTTTTCTGGCCCGATCAGCCACTCATTATAGTTTTGGATGTGAATCTTGAGCCTTTCTGACATAAGAAATCACTCAGTAGAGAAGATGAAAATGTGACCGTGATACTCGGGTTTTTCTGGCCCGATCAGTCATTCATTAATATTTGAACGTGAATCTTGAGCCTTTCTGACAAAAGAATTCACTCAGCAGAGAAACATAGATGCACTTTGGGGATACAACCTGACCAGACACTCCTCATAGAACGTGCGCTTCGGGGATTCAAGTCCGACCAGACACTTAATAAGGAAGATGCACTTCGAGGATTTAAACTCAATCAAATATCTTTGAAATGCGCACTTCAGGATTCAAACTCGACCAGACGCTCTTGAAAAAGAAAGATGCACTTTGGGGATTCAAACCCGACCAGATATCCTTGACACAAACACTTTGGGGATTCAAACCCGACCAAACATCCTTGACTTGCGTACTTCAAGGATTCAAACTTGACCAAACACTCTTGACACGCACACTTCGAGAATTCAAACCCGACCAGATGCTCTTCAAAAAGAAAGATGCACTTCGGAGATTCAAACCTGACCAAACATCTTTGAAACGTGCACTTCGAGGATTCAAACCTGACCAAATACTTTTAAAAAGGAAAGATGCACTTCGGGGATTCAAACCTAACCAGATATCTTTAAAACGCGCATTTAGGGATCTAACCCGACCATATGCTCTTAAAAAAAAAGATGCACTTCGAGGATCTAAACCTGATCAGACATCTTTGAAATGCACACTTTAGGGATTCAAACTCGACCAAACGCTCTTGAAAAAGAAAGATGCACTTCGGGGATTCAAACTTGACCAAACATCCTTGACACGCGCACTTCGGGGATTCAAACCTAATTAGACACTCTTGACACGAGCACTTCAGGGATTTAAACCCGATCAGACGCTCTTAAAATGCGTACTTCAGGGATTCAAACCCGATCAGATGCTCTTGACATGCGCACTTTCGGGATTTAAACCCAACCAGACACTCATGAATCATGAACTTTGGGGATACAACCCGACCAGTCTCTCAGAAATGTGAATCTTGAGAATTTCATTCTCGAGAAGTCACTCATAAGTATAAATCTTGAGAATTTCATTCTCGAGAAGTCACTTACAAAAATTTATGTCGCCAACCTCAGGGTGTAAAGAAAGGACAAATAACAGGTGCCATATAGCCTCAGAGGCATCAGGTAGGAACAAACAACAAGTGTCATATAGCCTCGGAGGTGTCAAGCAAAGATAAACAATAAGTGCCATATAGCGTCGAGGGCGTCAGGTGAAGACAAACAACAGGTGCCATATAGCCTTGGGAGCGTTAGGCAGGAACAAATAACAAGTGTTGTATAGCCTCGGAGGCATCAGGCAGGAACAAACAACAAATACTATATAGCTTCAGGGGCGTCAAGCGAAGAAAAATAATAAGTGTTGTATAGCCTCGGAGGAATCAGGCAGGAACAAATAACAAATGCCATATAGCCTCAGGGGCGTTAGGCAAGAACAAACAACAAGTGCCATATAGCCTTGGGGGCATCAAGCAAAGACAAACAACAGGTGCCATACATCCTCGAGGGCGTCAGGCAGGAACAAACAAAAAGTGTCGTATAGCCTCTGAGGTGTTTGGCTGGAACAAACAAAAAATGCCATATAGTCTCAAGGGCGTCAAGTGAAGACAAATAACAAATGATGTATAGCCTCAGAGGGATCAAGCAAAAACAAATAACAAATGCCATATAGCCAGGCGAAGACAAACTATAAGCGCCATATAGCATTGGGGGCGTCAGGCTAGAAAAAATAGCAAATGCCATATAGCCTCAAGGGCATCAGGCAGAATTAAACAACACAAACCATGTAGTTATCAGGCATCAGGCAGGTTAATCAAAACAGGCCATGCAACCGTCAGGGGCATCAGGCAGCATTAAACAATACAAAGACAATTAAAATGTGCCATATAGCCTCTCCTGCGTCAGACAAAGAAATTGGTGGCCGGTCTACATCATATACACTAGAGCTAGCTTATTCTTGAGAAGACACATTCACAAAGCTCACAGCTGATGTATGCATGATCATGATCTTTGAAAACTTTCAAAAACTAATTTGGTAACACAAGCTCGTGTGCACTGTTCTGTGAAAGACATGCATTATTCTAATGCTCACATGTATGAAATGTCGAAATAATTCTTTATAAAAGATTCATGTGTGCATGAACTAAGGGAAATAAGAAATCTTGGATGATTTGGCCAAGTGCCTTTTATGTTTAGAGCTAATCTTTGGGAACTGGCCTTCCTTATATCAAAGAATCCAAATTAAAAAATCGGGTTTGTCAAAGATTGTCGTTGAGATCGGCGTATCCAAATGGAACAAAAATTAAGATCCTCTCATGGTCAAATTAGGATGATGACAACAAATGCCCCTAGCTTAGTTGCCTCTTTGGAATACTTCATTGTCGTAGGACAATAGTGCTTGACCCTTAGTATGCCCCTGGTTCATGTCTTAAAATTTGCCCCCTGGTTGAGGAATTGATGGACTCTATCACTCTTGCACCATAAAATCAAATCTTATAAACTCTCGAATTGCTCTTCTCATAATGAAAGTGCAACCAATTTTTTCTTATATTCCCTCTTTTGCCTAGGTCACCCTCTTTTGAGAGTTTTCGAACCTAGCTAGGTCTTTCATTTTTTTCTTTTATTTTCCCTCTTTTGCCTAGATCGCTTCCTTTTTGGGAGTTTTCAAACCTAGCTGGGTGGTTGTAAATTCATACTGATGATTGACCATTGTTTCATCATGCTCAATTTCCATTTTAGTCGTGGATCACTCGATACTCTTGTTACTGATTGTCGGTCGTTGATGTCACACTCATAATGTTGATTGCTGCAAAACTTGAAAAAAATCCATGTCTGACACTTCACGTGCTAACATATGTCGATCATGCCCATTTTAAATGATTACTCTTTCATTATAACCATGCACGCTGCATTATGCTTGTTATTGATAAGCTCTTTTATGGGTTTTCTAACCAACTATTTTTCAGCTCATAGTTGGTGGGAATTTTAGGATTGGGGTTTTGAGTTTGGCATTATGAGGACTTTTGAAGGGTTATACAGGATTGACTTTTCAAATATAGGGGGCACAAAAAACTTTTCTTCTCTTATTTCACCTCATTTTCCTTTATTTCTTCTTTTCTTTTTTTTTTTTTTTTTTTTTGCTTTTTCTTTTCTTTATTTCTTGGTGAATATGGTGAATTTATTTTGGAAGAAGCTGAGGTCAAAACTGCTCCAAAGAAAAATTGAAAGTCAATTCTGACATTTAGTCCTCTTGATGTGTTTTTTTTTTCTTTTTCCTTTTCTTTTAAATCTCTCTCTCATTCAAGATAGTATGTGCAATCATAATAAATTTATAATCATGTAAATCAGATAGTTAAATATTTATTAGCATAAAAAAAGTTGTTGCGACAAAGTATTATCTAAAATCATTACACTAACAACTGACAATGATTATTCATGAATGCTCTCATCCAAGTCAGCTTCAACTTGTACTTTGAATTGGTAAAACTCTTGGAAGTCCTTTATGCTCATGCCCTTCAATTTTTCAGCTAAAGGTGGAACACATGCTTCTATGGCTATGACTAGCTGGTCAGATTCCGCAGGCCTGTGCTTCATTTGGGCCAGCTTACATCTCTATCTAGTTAAAAAGCTTGTGAAAGGTTCATATGATCCTTGCATCGTATTCTGTAGCTCTTGGAGAGATACTTCAAATTTTGAATTCAACCCATATTGTTTAATAAAATTCGAACATAGCTCCTTCCAGTTTTTCTGAACATGTGCATCTTGAGTGTAATACCACTCAATAGTAGCTCCTTCTAAAGATAATGGAAATTTTTTGATGATCTGATCTTTAGATAATTTAGTGGCCTTGATGGATGTGATATACTACTTCAGATGCAAGTGAGGATCATCTGTGCCAGAATATTTCTTTATGCTTGGGAATTGACATTTCGGGGGTAATGGTTCTTCCTTCAAATCCAAGTCCCCATCCAAGTCAACAAAGTTAGGATTAAGCCCATGTTTTGTCATTGCAGTTTACAGCTGATCCACTTGTCTCTTTATATCTTTCATCCATTCTGACTTAATTGGATATGCTCATGCCTTCAATTTTTCTTTTGGTGGCTCACCAAAAATAGTTCTAGTTTCAGAGTCTTTTTCTTTAGAGGACATCTTCCCTACCATCTCAGCAAACGTGTCTTTGACCATCTATCACAAGCCATCCCCGATCTTTTTCTTGAAAGATTCGAAATAAAAGTTAGCGGGTCCTGACATTCTGCTCCTTTGCAAAGTGGTCTCAATTATTTGATTGGATCCTTGATATTGATGAGCCAAATTTACCTTTGATTTATTTTCAGATAAAAAGAAGTTCATAGCCAAGAGAGATGCATTGTTTTTAGAAATTACAATGAATGTCATGCATGTATGAAATGCAGATCATTTATTTACAACCATAAGCAAATCATATAGCTAAGCCTTCCAACCTTATTTCTCCTGCACACGTGTTCAGTGGCGAGTTTCTTGTCCTAGGATTTTTGGTCTAGATTTTAATTATCAACGGGGGATAACAAAACTAACGTATACAAGACAACTCTCAAGACGGTACAAACAAGTAGCAATTCCTTTGTATAAAACCAAAGTCCATTTTAATGGGTCATAATGGACCTTAAAGGCCCAACTTGGCATAGTCCATTGGTAATGGGCTTGGATTTCATTGTAAGGATTACTAAATAGCACAAAACACATGCAATTGGAAAAATTTCTAAAGGAAGTTGCTAAGTCATTAAATGAGTTGAGTCAAAGGTAATAAGCTTCGGCTCCCACAGCTATATACATCTGTTATGTCTCCCCTCTCAAGGGTCCATGCGACATGGATAAGTACGTGCTATAAGTGACAATAATTGAATACTTCACCACCAGATTTGAATGAAACACAAGTAGCGAAGCAAAGACTATTATCAGGTTATTTGGGACTGGTGTGCACATTGTGTGGAAATGTGTCATGAATGTAGAAGATGCAAAAGAAATAAGAAAATAATCAAAGATGATAAATTACAAAACATTGGAATCAGTCTCTCTATTCCCCAGTGGAGTTGCCACTCTAGGAAGTGGGGCTATTCGCGCGCCCAAGTGTTTGGCGACCACGGTACTATGCAAGCTCAGGGCCTGCTAGGAAATACAAGATGGGCTTGTGGCCCGTATTAGAGATGGAGTCGCCACCCGGATGAAAACCGGGACACACTTTACATCAACTAGATTCCACGAAGGTACCTAGCAACTGTCTTCAGAGATAGGGTTTGGAAACTAAGTATGGGCTTTTGGAATACCAACCCAACCTTTTGGTTGGCCTCTGTGTGTGTTTCATATTTTATTATCTTGGATTATTAAATCATTTCCTTATTAAAATGTGAATCACATTTATTTCCACTTTTACAATTACCAACTTTGGACATTAATCCTCTTCATGCTTCTAACCCGAATAATTAATCAAGTAATAAATTACACAAACACATATCAAATAAATGGGGAATGAATTAGGGATTACAATATTTTTCTTCAAATAAAAGTAAAATAAACTACAAATAAACCAAAAGCAAACCAACAATAAAATCAAGAATTACATTATAAAGAAATCCTCTCAAGAACTAATTAAGGGAGTAAATATTCAGTGATTAGAAATCACCCTAAAATCCTTGCAATAAGTAAGAATTAGTTCTTTCTCACAAAATAATAATTATCATCTACAAAAGAAACCAAATTAAATTTGTACAAAATAGACATAAATATTCATATGAACATAAATCAACATCTAATTAAACCTAATATCATGATAATCGCATGTAAAATCAAGATATGTGACAAGATAAATACCTAAAACATGCAAACTATGCAAAATAAGCATCATCTATCAAAGCTAAATCAAACGTGGCTCTGTTGAAGAGGCGGTCGCCTCTTTGACAGCTAATAACAAACTTACAGTTCCTTAAATCTTAAGTGAATTCAAAGTAGATGCAAATAAACGAAGATTGATGAAAATAAATAAAGATTTACAACTAATACTCAATAATTCACATGATCTTATCATGAATATAACCTCAAATAAACAATAAACACAAAAGCAAGTAAAAAACCAATAAATGAATTTTTTACTCAAAATCAATAACTCAAAGCTTGAAAATGAAAGTTCTTACTGATTTAAACAAGTTTGAAGCTCCTAACCAAGCCCTCAGATACTAGTTTGTTCATTCAAATTCTTATGAATGCAAGAACTCCTTCTTCCTTCTTAAAAAAAATGAACTTTTAAGCTAAAACTCCTCTTTTTCTCTTTTCTTTTCCTCTTTTCTCTCTTTTTTCCTTTTAACAAAACGTTCTTTTTTCTCCAAGCTTCCTCCTTCTTCCCTTCAACTTCAGCCCCTCCTCTAAAAATCCTAGCCTTCCACCTCATGCCTTTTTTCCAAATCCCCAATCCTTGACAAGGCACCCTTCATCATTTCTCATCATTTTCACCTCTTTTTTAGCCTTTTCATGCCTCAAAAGTCTCCTTTCTATGCAAATATTTTCAGGCCAGAGATATGTGGGTCCACACCCATGTATAATGTTGCCAAAAATAGCATTTAATGCTGCATAAGTCAGCTGTGAAGAGGCGTCGCCTCTTTGTAGAGGCGGTCACCTCTTCAAAGAGGCGGTTGCCTCTTTGGCCCTGACAGCTACTATGTTTGGTTCAAAGTGAGCTTTTGGGCTTGGGTTTTAGTGTTTTGGGCTCATCTAGGTGTTTTAGGCTTAGATTTGATATTTTGGGCTTTCGAGTCCATTCTAGAGAAGATTTCGTGTTTTCTTGCATTCAAAATTCGTTCTATTTCATCATTGGACTTTTGTTGCGGGCTGACCAAACTGAGGGTGTCCACAAATATGTAATCAATACTATATTAATTAAGATTTATCATATTAATTTTGACCCAACTTTACTAATTGTTATCATGCTAATACGACTTATATAATCGGTATTGCATTGATTATAATTTATCATATTGGCATGTATTCAATTTCATAATTAGTAATATACTGATGCAATTTACGTAATTGGCATCCATCAATTAAGGTCTACCTGTACTAATATAAACTTAATTTTTATAATTGGCATTGCACTCTAAATGAGCTTTGCCATACTAAAATAAATTTTTTCATGAGATTTGATGATTTTAATTCTTAGAGGACTTGTAAACAACGTATGTATACACACTAAAATAATTTTAATGAGATTTAATAATTTAATCCATGTCAATATGATAAATCCTAATTATTATAGTATTAATTGCATGTTTATATTGAAGTAGTGACAATTCCAAAATTAAATTTATTAAAAATAAAATTTTTTTAGATATTGTAATTATTATTCTAATAGAATACACAATAAATTAAAAATTTATTTAATTTGATAACTAATTTAATGCAACAACATATGCTGTAACTTAAACCCAACACATTGTTTAAAAAAGAATAATCCTTACCAGTATCTTGTCAATTATTGATGAAGATAATTAATTTTGTATATGTAGTTTATAATTCATAAAAACATTGCCGGATAAAAAAAGAATAATTGTATTTTGTTGTGGTATTAGTGTCCAAAATAATTTTTTTAGCAACTTACTAGTTTTGTATTAGTGAAATGCATAGGCAGAGCTCGTAACTAAATGTTTGAGGCGTTGGCTGTGAATTGATGCTCTTTTTGCTTTGAAAATAATTGTTCATCTTGTTAATTATTATGCGGTGTGTTCTGGTTACTTTCTTTCAATACAAAGTAAGTTACTTTCAAAATTTATGAAAAATATAAAATTTTAACTTCATTTTTTTATGAAATAATATTATTTTTTATAAATATAAAAATTAGTATTTCTTTTATTATAACTTGATATTTTTTTTGTTAAATTATTACTTTGTATAAAATTTAATCATTTTTTATGAAATTAGTTGTTATGATTATTGATTTTTTATAAGTGTTATTTCCACTTTATCAATTGAAAATGTTTTTTATGTTGGTATTTTTTGTAAAGAAAAAATATTTATTTTATTCATAAAAAATGTGAAAAGATTATTATTTTTTTATGAATTAACATCATATTTTCTAAGTGTAAGAATTAATAATTTTTACTATAATTTGATATATTTTCATAAACCATCACTAATTTTCATTAATTTAAAATAATCATATGTAACATTTATTAAAATAATTATGATTTATATAATTATAAAAACTATAAAAATTAATTTCATAAAAAGTAGTTTATTTTTCTATTACGTAATAATTTAATGTAAAATATATCAAATTATAATGAAAAATACTTTAATTTTTATATTTATAGAAAATTATGTTATTTAAAAAAACACGATATTTTTCACATCGGTATATATCTTATAAATTTTGAGCTCTAAAGTTATTAAACTAAAAATTTGACAAGTGTCTATCTTCATATTTGGGTATTCACCTAAAAGCTAATGTGTCAAACCATTAAATATCCTAATATTTTATTATAAATAAAATATTTACCATATTTATTTAATATTATTTTGTAACTAAAACACTATTATACATATCTCAATGCTACTCAAATTCTAAAAGTATTTATATACTATATTTTTTTTTACCTTAAATCACTAAAATATTTTTTTTAAACCATTAAAATTTTTATTTTCAAAAAATTTTAAAAATAATAATTAATATTATTTTTCAACTAAAACACTACTATATCTACTATAATACTAATTTAATAATTTTAAAAACTAATCTTATTATAGCTAAAAAATTATGGTAGTAAAAATTAAGAAAAATAAAATTAATATGATATATTTATTTAGAAAAATTACATAAAAAATCCAAATCTTTTGGGATTCATTCAAATTAAATCCTATTCAATTTTTTCTATTAATTAAAATCACAACCTTTCAAACGTTAACAAAATAAACCATTCGTTATGAAATCCATAATAGAGTGTTTACGTGGCAGTTAGTGGACCTATTTTTCTGACACATGGGACTTACATGTACTGATTGAATTTGTGTAATTACATATAGAACCCTAACCTTTATTGAACTTGCAAAATAAACCATAACCTTTGTTAAACTTGCAAAATAAACCCTAACACAAAATATTTAAATAATTTTAATTAAAAATTTTAAAATTTACTAAAATTATTAGAATAATTTTAATAAAATAAATAATAGAAATAAGTATGAAATTCAATGCTTTATTATTAATAAAATATTCTTAAATATTTAAAAATTTTCTAAAAATTACAATACATAATTTAACATATACTTTAAAATTTAAAAAATATCAAAGGATAAATATTTAAAAAATACTAAAATGGATAACCTATTAGTGATAACTAATGAAATAGTTTTTGCGATTAATTTCCCTCTAATTTGATAAAAGTAAAACTAAAACTAATTTACACAAAATTTATTTTTATTTTATTATAACTATTTTCTTACTGTATTTTTTTAATTTTTAATATTTTTAAAATTTTCATTTTTTTTATTGTAAAAGCACATATAAAATTTTTTTATAACAAAATACATAAACTATTACGATAAAATATTTTTTTGTTTTTTTATAAAATAGTTTTAATTTTATCAAATTGGAGTAGAATTGATCTCAAAAAAAATTCATCAGTTAACAATAATAGTTTTTTCTTTTTTAATTTTTTTGAATTTTTAAGAATATTTTATTAATAATAAAGTATTGAATCTCTCACTTATTTCTATCATCAAATTAGAGTGAAATTAATCACAAAAATAATTTCATCAGTTATCACTATCCATTTCAATACTTTTCTTTTGAATTTTCATATTTTTATATTTTCTTAATTTTAAGTATATGTTAAATTATGTGTTGTAACTTTTAGAAAAATTTTAAATATTTAAGAATATTTTTTTAATAATAAAGCATTGAATTTCATACTTATTTTTATTATTTATTTTATTAGAATTATTCTAATAATTTTAGTAAATTTTAATATTTTATTTTAATATTTTGTGTTAAGGTTTATTTTGCAAGTTTAACAAAGCTTAGGGCTTATTTTGTAAGTTTAATAAATGTTAGAGTTCTATATGTAATTACTCAAATCCAGTTAGCACCTGTAGGTCCTATGTGTTAGAAAATGGACCATACTAACTGCCACGTTAGCACTCTATTACAGATTTCGTACTGCAGGGTTTATTTTATTAACATTTGAAAGGTTATGGTTTTAATTAATGGAAAAAATTTGACCCTAAAAGTTATGTCATGCCATTTCGAATTCAATGACTTCGTACCTAAAATTTAGAATTTAACTAAAATGAGCTAAGTCAGAAAATAATATTTTTCTCCAAAAATAAATATTAGAAGATATAAATTTAAAATTTATTATTATTAATTTATAAAATTAATTTTTTATTTCTAATATATATTTCTTAAAAATATTATGAGATGTAAATTTTTTTTATTGTGTAAACCATCATGATGGACATAAGTATTCAACAAGCATATAATTTTAGATAATACTAAATATTTAATATTGTGCAAAACTTGTTATATTATAAATTTTCCTTGTGATCAAGGAAAATTTGAGAATATATATCATTTAAACAACTATTGAGATTCAAAATATAGTGTATAAAGCGATATTAATTGCTTGTTAAAAATTTTTGCTATTTTTATAATTATGTTCGTATTCAACTAGATATGTCGATGATTTAAAAAAACGATATATACAAATAATGGAACTGAAATTTCAATGAGCTTTTTGACAAACTTCCAATGTACATCATATGAAGGGGCGGCCAATACATAAATCAGGAGTTGCAATGTTGGACTTAGACCTCACACCTACACCTAATTGGGTGGTCTAATATATGTATGTGCACACCAGCCACTACCAGTTGTTACTATTAATAACATGATCCTTATCCATATGTATCACTCATGTGGGATGCAATGTTGACTCCCTGCCCCATCACTTTTGTTTTTTTTTTTTTTTGGGGATCTTTCTGATTTTCCAAAACATGTTCCATGGATGTTAATTCAGAATATTAAGTTAATTGGTCAAGAAAAAAAATCAGAATATTAAAAACATTAAAATAAACAAAATAAAAAAAAATTGTCATATTCAATGTCCTTTTAGTGTGTGATTTGGCCTATGATTGAACAAGAATCTAGCCGTCGCATTAGACTTCAAAACGAGTCAGTAGATATGCAAAACAAAATGATATTGGTTCAAGATTATTCTTGATCTTAATATACATTCAGGCCTCCTTTTTTTAATAGTAGTAGTTTAATGGCATGATATAAGATTGGGAATCGAATTCTATACTTTATTAAATATATTTTAAATAAATTTATATGTGTCTAATTTATTTAAAATAGATGGTAAAACATGCTGTCATGACTCATGAGCTTCACTTGCTTATTTGGATGACTAGAAATTTTCAAGGTGGGCACTAATAATTCACAACTATCACCATAACTATCAATTGGCCTTGCAAGGTTGAGTGAGTTTATAGTAAAGACTTTGTTTATAATATTAGAAGATCATGGATTTGATAAACTACTAAAGGATAAAATTTCCTCGTTTGTACCCAAAAAAAAAAATCAATTAGCCTCACACCTAACTCAATTTTATGGTCATAATGTGGCAATGAATTTGGTAGCACCAATTCACTGACAGTTCTATGTGGATTACAATTTTTCAGCCCCTAAATTGCACTTTTGCTTTTCTAGTCCTGTTTGAAGTTCAAGGATTTCACATCCTATGGCATAATTTATATATTTTCTCACCAAAAAAAAAAAAAAAAAGGCACTGATTTGGAATCCATAAGGCCTGCAACTCCATGCAACACAATGCAGCTTAAACACCCACAGTTAGGAGTCTTTGTTTGGTTTGATAAATTCTCATGTATAATGCAAATCACCTTCTCTTGCATCCCCACATGCCCCCAAGTTGAAGTCCAAGATCCAAACTCTTTTCTTTTAGAAGTAGAAGAATCATAGTGGGCTTAGCAAATTCAAAGTTATGAAACTTGAATATAGATTAAATAGAAGGGATTTTTTCAAAAATAACAAAAAAAAAAAACAAAAATTTTGAAAATGTGGTTGATCTTTTCTTTTAAAAACGTGGTATTTGATAGAATTTATTTTAAAAATTCGGTGATTGCTTTAATGTCTCAAAAAAAAAAAACCAAATAGAATAACACTTTAAATTTTTTTAAAATAATAAATAACGCTTTATAATTTTCAAATCAATTTAATAGATGCAAAAAATATAACAATTGAAACCAATAATAAGGATGTTAAGGCTAAGCCACACGTCATCTTCTTTCTCTCCGTCAAGTAACTTCTCTGCGTCATCATCGTCATCATCATCGTCCTCATCATTGTGGATTCATTTAAAATCAGTCTTGTTAGTAGTTGCTTTTTCCTCCACATCGTTATCATCATCATCATCATCATCTTCCTCACCAATTTCCATCAATTGGTGAGTTTTTCATTTTTTTAAACCGATTTTTTATATCATATTTCTTTCAATTAGGCGAAAATCAAAGCTTAGATCTTCTTTTTTATAAGGCTATAGGCTAATTACTGTAATCACATTTAATAATTTTGAATTATTCTCTATTATATGTGAGGGGCTTTTAAGATGATGATTGCTGTGAGAAAAGAGATGAAGAGAATAGAGAGAAGGAGAAAACCAAATCAATGGTAGAACTGAAAAAATAAAAAAATACCATATTATTGAAATACAAAAGGCACAATTGAAAAAAAAAATCAAATGTATATTTGAGAATAATTAGGTAAAAGTTGGTGTAGCGAATAATTTTACCTAAATAGAATGTTTTCACTTCTCTTCTAGTATAGTCATTTTACGATATAAATATTTATATTTATACAAATAGAATTATAACTGTTAAATTACTACTAATTTAATTATAGTTATTGATATATTTTATATGTAACGGCACATAAAAATAATTAATAGTTATGATTAAATAAAAATAAATTTAACAATTTTAATTTTATTTATATATATATATATATATAAATATTTGTGCCATAGTAAGAGATTATAATTGTATAGAAAAATTAGTCGTAAAAATTTGGAATTTTCAATCTCAAATGAATTAGAATTTATATCAAACAGATTGGAAGTGGAGCAAATATGAAGTCGTCAGCTCGAACTGTTTACCACTAACCCAATTGTCATTTATAGAGGGACTCAAACTTTAAGCCCACAAATTGTACCCCAATTGAATCCAACTTGAAGCTGTGAATTAACTTGCTTCCTAAGAATTCAACTCTGCAGTCACAATTAAGGCATTAACTTGCTCACTAAGCACCTCTTATCTCCATCTCCATATAAATAAATACCCAAACAATCCCTCTACTCCCCACACATATCAATCTTCAGCTTCACATCATTCACAAGAAAAATCAGCAGAAGCCACAAAATTCACCAAATTCTACGTCAGGTAAGTCATGGCTTCTGTTTCTTTTTTTTACTTTCAATTAATTCTTGCTTTTCTTGGTCCATACCCAAATGAGCTCTAACCATTCCTAGTGCTGTGTTTAATCTAAAATACTACAATGAAAAGATTTTGAGGAATTTTTTTCTGCCTGCTCAACACATACCAAGCGAAACCCAGTAGTCTGTGCCAGTCAATCAATCAAATTAATTTGTTGTTATTTTTTTTAACATTTGTAAGGAAGTTTCACTGTTTATATTAAACTTATGACCTTTTATACCTTGAAGAAAATTTTTTTTGCCACTTAATTATTCAACATTCGATTTATTAATTTATCATGATATTTGATAAAAAAGAAATTGAAATTATCCTCATGATAAATGATAATTTAGTTCTCATTGTGATCAAGATTAATTGTACATTACCATTATCATAGTTTTCTTTGAGCAAATTACATTTTCTCCTTTAAGATTAGATTTAATTTACACTTTCTCCACTCTTATTTTAAAATTAAATTTTTTTATCTTTCAATTTTTGTTCTGTCAATATTAAAATTCTTTCAATAGAGTTTTGATGAATCTCTTATATTAAAAAATATTTAGATCCTATTTTATAAAAGTATATAGTTTAGTGCTGATAAAATAAAAATTGAGGGATAAAAAATTTAATTTTTAAATGAGAGAAATAAGTGCAATTTAAATCAAATTTTACGGGAAAATGTAATTCACCTTTTTTCTTTTTATTGTTAGGAAAAAAAATAAGGTTTCTTCAATGCCAATATATATAAATGGAGTTTTGTTTGAGTGCATGTCGAGTAATTAATATTGTGTGTGACTGAGTTGGTGAAGTGTGCATCTTCCTCATCCTAAAACTTTTTAAGGATATTAGAGTAAATTACATTTATCTCTCTAAAATTTGATATAATTGACATTTTTTTCTCTCTTATTTGAAAATTGAATGTTTACATTTCTTAATTTTAATTTCATCAACATTTAAATCCTTATCTTAATTTTTCCATTAGATTTTTTATATAAAAAATAAAATAATTTAATCCTAAATTCTAATAAAATAAAAAAATTTAGCCATTTAATTTTTTAATTATTTAAAATTTAAAATTTTAGTACTAATTAAATTTTAGACATGTACACATATCTCCATCTATATATTTTTTAAAATTATATAAAATACACGCTAACTTCAAAGTCAAATTGTAATTTTAATAAATCTATAAAATATACATGAATTTATTTTATATTCATTCTTTTACTTAATTTTTATTCCATTTAAAATTAGTATTATCTAAAACTAAAGTATTATATAAAATAAATTATTTAAAAGAAGATAAAATTAAGGAAATTAAATATAAAAATAAATGTAAAATAAAATTGATGAAAATTAATGAATTTATCAAAATTATAATTTGATATTTTAGCTTTAAAATGTTGATAAGGACATGTATAACTGTTGAAAATTTAGTAAAAATTATAATTTTAAATTTGAAATAATTAAAAAATAAAAAGAATAATAATTTTTTTATTTTATTAAAACAAAAATTATTAAAGTGTTAATTTTCAAAAATATAAAGGGTAAAATGTTTAGTTTTTATAAAAGAGAGTGAATAAAATATTTTGTTCATTGAGATACCAAAGAAAAATTTAATAAAAGGACTAAAATGTTAATAGAACTAAAATTAAGGGATATAAAAATTCAGTTTTTAATTAAGGGGAAGAGAATATTAATTAGGTCGAATGTAATTTGCTCAAGATATTATTATATTGCAAAAGAAAAAGATTGATTTGTTTTCCCTTTTTTTTTGATTGGTGGTAGTAAGCCTCTTAGAAACACCATGGAAATTGCAACCCATGACCATCATCATCATCAATTCGTAATCAATTGAAAATCATGTGATGTAGACATCAAGAACTTTCCTGCCTTTGATTCCCTTTTCTTTTGCTTAGCTTAGCTCACTATTTTGCTTTTTTCTTTCTTTTTATCAAAGGGTTTAGAGTACTATTTTTGGTTGGAGAATCCATAAAGCAGCAGTCTTTTTTTGTCATCGCAAGATAATCAAGGTACTGCTTTCATGGTCTTTTCTTGCTATGATTTGTATCAATTTTGTAATTGATTTCCAAGAAAGTTGAATTTTAACTGTTAAGTTTGCCTAATTGCTATCATTGTTTTGTTTTGTCCTCTCGAATTCGAACCCATTACAGACAATAACTTCTAGGGTTTTTAGGGAACAGAAAGATGACCAATTGTGGGTTCTCAATTGGGGTTCATGATTTTGAGTGAAATTAAAAATTCTTTGTTTTTTTTGAGTGAAATTAAAAATTCTTTTGTTCATGAATGTTTTGAGTGATTATTATTCAAGTTCTATGTATAAATGAGTGTTATCTGTGATTTTTTGCATTGAATTGAGAAGGATTAGATTCTTTTTTTGTATCTCCTATTATTAAAGTTCATTTGGAAGGACCTGTTGAATGTTGACTGGTTGTATATCTTTGTATAATATGGCCAGTTATTATGTTTACCTGGGAATGATCATCATGTATTTACTCGGTGCTTTACGTGTTCATGCAAATGTTAATAAAGCGTTATGCAGTTATGCCAATGCACATGTCATTTGAAAAATGCAGTTCAAAAGATTTGATATATTTTTTGTTTTATTTCAATTTCAGGCTTGGATATCATATAGTCTAAACTATTATGGAGAGGGTTTGTGTTGGTTCTGGTTTAGACAGAATCAGTGACCTCCCAAGCAACGTAATAGACAACATCCTAGCGTGTTTGCCACTAAAAGATGTTGTAAGGACAAGTACCTTGTCAAAGAAGTGGAAGGAAAAATGGCATACTGTGCCTCAAATTATAGTTGATGAGAACTTTTTCCATGAAAGATCACAGCGGAAACTTGAGGGCATAATCAATTATATTCTTACTCGACATGAAGGGAAACTTGAGAAATTTTCTGTGTCTGTTGAGAAAGTAAAAGACTGTTACAACATGAAATTATGGATTTGGAGGCTATCACGGAAATCTATTCAGGAATTGACCCTCCTAATACGGAGAGGTCGGCGCAATGAAGTGCCATCTGTTCTGTTTTCTTGTCAGCAGCTGAGAAAATTGAACCTCCGCCATTTTGAGTTTAAACCAGCACATTCATTCAAAGGATTTCATAGTCTTATCAGCCTTCAGTTGAACAAAGTCAAAATAGCAACTGCTGTGTTTGAAAGGCTTATTGCTAGTTGCCCACTGCTCGAGTATTTGTCCATTAGGAACTTGAGTTGTATTGACCATCTTCGTATGAATGTCCCAGGTCTCAAGTACTTTTCCATTGATGGGGAATTCAAATCTATTTATTTCAATGCTCCATTTCTTGAGGTACTGTCAGTCAATTTATATAGAATTGGTTCTGAGAATAACCACTTTGATCTAAGATTCAAATTCCGTGGTTTGCCACCAGCAATCAAGGAGCTTTATGTGCGATGCCAATTTCAGAAGGTAGGACAACTTTTTAGCTTTTGATGGGCATATGGTTTTAGAAAATAATGGTACTGATTTTGTTAGTTTCTATCTTTTGCTCCTAGTTCTTGGCTGCAGGGGATACATTTACTGAAGTTTCAACTTCATATAAACATCTGAGGACTCTTGAACTTAATGCATTTTGTTTTGAGAAGCTGGATGACGTCTCTTCTCTCCTTTCTTTGATTAGCAGCTCCATTGACCTAGAAATACTTGATATTACTGTGAGTATTAAGTTACAGGTGACAATTATATTGTTTGTGGATACTTTCTTTGTCGATGTGCTTTTCCAATTGTTGATGATCACAATTCTATTTTGTAGGCATGTGGCTGCGAAAATGAAGCTGTTCCTGAACCTATTTTAAAATTTTGGGAAGAACAAATTGATTCTTCTTTGTTATTTAATCAATTGCGGAAGGCAACAGTGAGGTCATTTCATGGTAAAGATCACGAGATGAGGTTTATCCAATTTGTACTGGCCAATTCACCATTTCTTAAGGAGATGACTGTTGAATGCATGAAGAATCCTGACTTTGATGAGGACGAACTAAAGGCAGTATTGTTGTCTTATTGTCCTGCCTCCACAACATTCGAGTTCATTATAGGTGGCTATGATTTAAGCAGTGATGATTCCTCGGATTCTGATGACAACTCAAATGGTTCTTACACTTCTGATAGTGATTAGCTCTCTGGCATCCTTTGAATCAACAAATTTATTCTGTTTTCTAAAGGTGAGGTGCCTGCACTTGAAAAGAAATTTGAAGTTGTTCGATGTGAAAATTTTGTACTTTTACTTTTAGATAGATCTGGTTTGATTTAGTCCAAGAACTGTTGCATGAGAGAGGCAGAGTTAGGGATTGCATTCCACTGCTGTTTTAATTTATGACAATAAATTTGATGAATGCATCTGTTTATATACACAGTACACTGGCCTTCTTGATTTTTTTTTATTATATGCCAGTTGCTGGCAACTGTGTCAGTCATTGAACAAAGGATAATGTCTCCTGTCGCGAGGAGCAGTAAAATCGCAGGGGTGAAAACTCCGAAATCACCCCTCTCCAATTGATGACCACCTGTATCGGGGGCATAAAAGGAAATGTATAATTTTTTTATTTTTTTATAAGGACTAAACAAGTAATTTTTCAGGTCTGTCCCTGAACAAAACCCATTAGATTGTTCGAATGCATTTGACATTGCAAGTTATCTCCCAACAGAGCGTTCATCTACCAGTGCTAATATTCTGAATATTATACCAACGCATGATGATCGGATATAATATCTATTAGTGTCTCCAAAAAAAAAAAAACCTTGAATGGTCTATTTTTGCTTACATTGAAAGTGCTACCCAATTATTAGATGTGTGATGTATATTTTGAATGTTTTACACATGCATCATTCATCACAAATCTAATGACAGGATAAAATATATTCAGAAAATATTCACAATAGATAAGAATTTTTTATACATTATACTATGAATTGGTACATTGTAATTTTTTTCCAGTGAGAACAACATTCACCTTTAACCAAAAGCTTACAAGGAGCAACATCAGAGTTACATTAAAATTTTGAAGTGACAAGGTGTTCATTGTATGTATGCATGTGAAATAAGATTCTACCAATGTATAGGATCATTTGCCGCAAATGTTAAACAAATTAAAATAACGTGAAACTAGAACAAACTGAAAAGCTTCCCGTACACATGTAACTTAATTAATACACTCATCAAAAAGAGGGAGGAAAAAAAAAACCATACAACTTGGATGGTTGGACCTAAATGAAAGGCCAATTCACCAGTGAATTAAATAGATGAAGCCAATGGCCTCCCTTTTCTTGTTTGATTATCACAAGGTTGCTGTTTTAGTCCTCTTGAGTGCCTTCGTCTCCATCGCACCCTGGCTCTCAATACAAGTGACAGACTCTTCATCACTAACCGTATCCTGCCCTTTGTTCTGCGAGTAATGGCGGTGGCGATGATGATGATGATACAGAGGAAGTGGAGCCTGTGGAAGTGCTGATGGACGAAACCCAACTGCATTACTTTCTCCCCACCACATAGGAGGAAAATGGTGGCTGCCAAGAAGAGCTACACCATTCTTGATCAGCTCTTTTCGATGAAAATTTCTGTGACAATCACAAGCCTCACAAAGAAGACCCTCTTTAGTACCTTGATCACCTTTAGGAATGAATTCTCCGCAACCGTCTGCTGCATAGCCACCAATCAAGACTGCATGGTTACGCCAACACTCTCTATACTTGATGATCGTTTCTTCAGATTCTTGATTGAGTAATTCGGAACTTGAACTCGAACTACCACTAGCCATAGGAGAAGCAGAGAGAGAGAGAGAGGAAGGTGGGTGAAGAGGTGTTTCCTTGTAAAGTTTGGCTTGTAAAAAATTGCATCCGCTTTTCTTGTTTTTATGTGTGTGGTCCTCTTGCTGTATGGCAGGAAAATGGGGACGGTTTGGTATGAGCTTAAAGGAATTCAAGCACCACTCAAGATGGCATTTGTTGCCAAAAGGTTTGAGTTCGACATCTTTTAATGTAATAGTATTGATCATATTTCTTAAATGGTACTTTCTTGATTGATTAAGACTGCCTAACGTTTTGGGGATTGAAGAGGAGCTGATTCTTGATTGATATATATACTAACGCTGAGGATATTTTGATTACTTGTTTTGACAAAATCTGGTGAAAAACTTCTACCTATCTCATACATATTGCATCTAATGGTGAAACCTAATATACATATGTCGCTAAAACGTAAGATATTTAAAATATGTATTACTCGTTCAATTATTAAGTATAATACACTGTGTTTCCTCTTTCCCAAACTGTATCTTTGGCAGTCTGTCATTATCAATCTAACCTCCTAATAATAGTTTGGAATTAATTAAAGCGCACGAAGGGACAATTGATTAAAAGGTTTTGCTTTTTATTTTTTGTCAGTTGTCATTCTTGGAGGCCATTTATTGAAAACTAACTACTATTAAATTCTGTCCTGTCAAAGGTTGAAATGGCTATATAGCAAGTCCAAAGCAGAACAGTAAAAAGTGCATTTCAACCTTTGACAGGATAGAGATATCGATAGAGATCCTAGCAATTTTATTGGAACTTGCTAATGCTATGCATTCAGAAGTTCAAATTGAAAGAGAATTCATCATATGTTCTTGAAAAATCATGCATTGATCTCATATTCATTTCTTGCAAAAAAATCTAAGACAAAATGTGAAACGAAAAAGATCAAAAAGAAAGATAAAAAATAAAATTGTGACAGTCTTTCTCATCAATATGCATCCTCCAACTTTCTATTCCAAGCTTTCTTTAGCCACTATATATTGCATGCATATGCACAAGAATTCACTCATAAAATACACCTAAATGATCCATGAAATTTCCTTCTCTGATCTGCTCGATTTGAGTTCATTTCCTGACCCAAAAACAAAAGGAATTTTCCTTTCAATATCAATATCATCAGTTTTTTTTTTTGGTTGTTTTAACTTATAAATATGATTGACTGTTCACTGAGCTTAAATGACAAACCTTGCCATTTCCATATTTCTTGCTGCTACCTCCACCACAAGTAATCGAAATCTCACATCCGAATACATTACCAAAACATGTAAACAATCCTGGACCGCCTGATCTTCTTCCCCGGTGCTGTTTTCGTCTGCTTCTAGACTTCATCTTCTTCGCATCACTATCATAAATCGGAGGTAACTCTGTTCTCCACCTTTCTAGCTTTGTTCTTAGACCTTCAACACTATTACTCTCTGTCCAGTCTTCGATTATCGAGCTCCCTCGACTTCTCGTCGGCGTACTTGTGTTCCCTGCAGGTGGTTTTATTATCCCTTTTGCTATTGCTGCCGCTACCACAGAAGCAGAAGGCCCTACGTCGGAACAAAGTGATCCGTTCACCATGCTACCATGGCCATTATCAGCTGCGCTGGGTTCTCTATCTCTATCTTTATCGTTGCTATTACTGGTTCTTGCTCTTACCAATGAAGCATTCACTAATGACCCGCCATTGACAGCTGATAATCTAGCTGTGCCGTTTGTTCCTTTTACCCCAAACTCATCTGTCGTTGTAAGATCAGTGTGATCACTCTGCGTCCGCCGTAATCTTCCTTTCTTTTCCTCCATTGCTTGTTTATTTGTTTTCGCATCGATAAGATCACTCAACCCAACAGCAGATGCGCTAAGATCAGTATACAAAGGCATACTTCGCATTGTATTGTCCAAAAGCTGAACCCCCATGTTCAGGATTCCCTGAGGACGACCTGATGGGCGACGGATCTGCAGCGCAACGAATCTCATTTTCGAGTTATTATCAATAGGAGATGGAAACAAATTACTTATCAGAACTCTGACAGAACCAAGCTGAACGTCCCGGAGCCAAGCTGCAGCATAGATTTCAATCATGATTGAAGATGCTTCAGAATTCAAGAATGAGTTATCAACCCGGAACACGAACTTCTCATTCCATTGTGGATTCGTATGGCCATTCTGATCAATCCTGGTGGTTAATTTTCTCTCAGGATGAACCCAAACCACCGCATAAGTACGCATGGATTTGGAAACAGGAGCCAAATCCTGAGCAGAAATAACATTTATTTCCAAAAGCTGAAAAGGGTGTGCATTGTACGTAGTCATCTTTAAAAGAAAAAAAAAAATCTTTGCCTCTATAAACAAAGAACAGAATGTTAATTCCTGGGTAGGATTTATTATATGGGGCAGCAATGGGAAAAATGGAGAATGATAAAATCTGTTGAATCTGTTTCCCCTTGCCTCGTAGCAATGGGAAAAATGGAGAGTGATAAAAATGCTGAATCTGTTTCCCCTTGCCTCCCAAACTGAGAGGCAAGGCAAATGTTGCAATTATGTAATAATGTATTGAGTAATTAAAGATAACCTTTAATTTGAGAGGAAGAGTTGGGGTTGAAAATGGAGGAAGGCAGCGAAATGGAAGGAGGTAAATAGAATGATGGCTAGTTTTTTAATGGCTACTTTTAGAGTTTACAGGATTTTTTTTTTGAGCTTTCTGCGGGTTTAGCTCTATTCCAGAGATTTCCCTGATATAACCAACCTGTTTTGTTACCATTTTTATATCAGTCAAAAATATGATGTTTTTTTGGTCATAATAATGTAATTTTTTTTTATTTTCAAAAAAAAATAATGTATTTTTTTTTTTTTATGGTTTAAGGTTTCCAAATTAACATGTTGGTTAGTTATAAAACCTTTATAGTCAGTTAACTAAACCTTGTAGCTCTATAAATGTTATTATCTCAACCTTATCCAGATTTTTTTCTGGTTGGTTCAGTAGGATAACTAGAATTTAGTATTATATTATTCTTTTTTCAGACTATTGGTATCTGACTATTTTTTCTTTAGACAATTTTAAGAATGTATTCTTCTATATTGGTATAGTGCATTTTAAGAAATCTTTTTTTTTTAACACTAACCACAAATTAAAAGAGAGAAACTTTTTCAACCATTTGAACCAACTTGAGGGGTAATTTTACCCAAATTTTTTGAAAGTTTGATTAATTTCTTTAAAATTCTGATGAGTAAATTAGTGCATTTTCAGACAAAAAAAAAAATCTAAATTTAGCGCAGCTACCATTGACAATTTGGTTATTATATGTTAAGAGAAGTTTTATATTGACAGAAACTACCGTTGAGAAGCTAGTTGCACCTTCAAAATCCGTACTTATAAAAAAACATTTTTCATTAACATCCTATAATTTTGGCTCTACTTATTGTTAGTTTTATATATCCATGGCATGAAAAAACTTAGTCATTTAAAAAAATTACATATCACACGCGAATTTTGATCTAAACTACCAATATTCAGACTTTATTTAAACGAATTTTGATTTAAACTACCAGTATTCAAACTTTATTTAATTTGAACTAATTTAGTTTGATCTTGGTAAAATTATAAAGGTAGTCCTAACAACTTTTTTAACTCTAACATGAATTCGAAATGTTGTTTAAACGAGAATAGCTCCATATCAGCTCATCCCGACAATTGTTCGTACGCCACATCCAAGTTTTGGCATATTATATATATTTATTTTCTATCATCAATCTAATTAGAATGACTTAAAATTTTTTTTAAAAAAAGAAGAAAATCTAAAGTCAAATTACTTGCTAAAAAGGTACTAGTTAGCCAAAGTTATGCCAGTAGAACAGGATTAGATAGGCCAGTCTTGACCAAAATCATTATGTTTATGGTTGAGACTAGTGAACTTGACTCTCTAGTCTACCATTAGATAGAAATTGGCATGAAAATAAACTCCGACCCCAACTCCTAAATCCAACATTCAGTTTCATCACCCATATTATACAACTACTTTTATCTCTTAACTAATGGATTATTTTTCTTCATTTTTGATGCACATCAAATTAACAATCCCCTGATCTGAAAGTACCATTGATTAAGACCTTAATCAAGTACTTAAATCGCCAAATCTTGAACATATCCACTTCTCCAAATGAATTCAATCTTGAAACCATTCATATTAATTCTTTTAACTAGTTTCTTGCCTTTTCTAACACTTGTTAATGCTAATTCAGACTATAGCTCCTTAGTATACAGCAAATGTGCAGACCAAACATACACACCAGCTTCCGCTGAGTCTCATTCACAAATCCTGACAACTCTCTTTCAAGAATTCTTATCACAATCCTCTCGTTCCAGATTCTTTAAAGCTACTGCAGGAGATGAAAAAATTGGTATCTCTGGTCTCTTCCAATGCAGAGGTGATCTTGGCAATGATGACTGCTATAACTGTGTAAGAACATTTCCGGAGGTGTCAGCCAACATGTGTAAACAAGCTGTAGTAGCTAGAGTTCAGCTTAATGGGTGCTATTTTCGCTACGAGACTGATGGGTTCTTGGACGAGATGCCTGAACATCAATTGCTTCATGAATCTTGTAGTGAAAAGAAAGCGTTAGATGGTGGGTTTATAGAGGTAAGGGATGCAGCTTTTTTGGCAATGGAGAGTGAGGAGGTGAGTGAAAAAGGGTTTTATGAAGCGAATTATGAATATGTGCATGTTGCTGCACAGTGTGAAGGTGATTTAGGAGGCTGTGATTGTGGTGGATGTGTAAAGATTGCCGTAGAAATTGCACAGGAGGACTGCGGTAGCTCACTTGCCGGAAAAGTTTATTTGGACGGGTGCTCCGTGAGCTATACTTATAATCCTGAGGGAAAACCAGGCACCTCATACCCAGGTAAATATTCAAAAAGCCCATAGGTGTTATATTTGAATCGTGACATTCACTCGAAAAATATTTGATTATTTTCTTGTACAACTACGAGGTGTCTGTACACCACATTAGGTATGAGATTAATCCATGTTCGTGCCATATGGTAGGCGTTGGCCCAAGAAAAGTTTGATTTTACTAACATATCAATTTATACATTACTATTTTACTGCCTAGCTTTTGTTTTTAGTGGTTACCCTTATGCAATTTTATTCATGAATCTGATAGATGAGGAAGGAGGAAATGGTGGTCGCACTGGGAGAACCATAGCCATTGTTTTGGGAGGAGCAGCAAGTTTGGTTGCTGGATTCATTGTTCTCAAACTCCTGAAACGCAACAAAGATGATGATATATGGTAAGTTTGCTATTAGTTTCTGTCCATCCATTTCTTATGAATTATCTTGTTCCTTCTGATAAATGATAGCTGATGCTACTGCCTACAGTCCTTACCAGTTGTTAAACTAATGTGCTTTTGGTCTACTTCGGTGCAGAGAATTTCCATAGAATATCAACTTGCCATGCGCTATTTGGGAGATTTTTATTCCCGTATTTCGCTCAATTGTTGAATTTAAAAGGGGTGAGGGCAAGGTGTAAGGAACAATGTCTATGGAAGTTATTTGCTTCAATTAATAATTCTAACGACACATTTATTGTTAAACCACCGACATCACAATTGTGGTGGAGTAAACATAATTTATTTCAAAATTTCATTACTTCAGTTTAATTTATCCTTAATCTATATGAAAATAAAAGATTGAGAGGTTAATAAAACACAATAAAAATTGAGGGGCTCAATAGAATAAAGTCTCAAAGTTCAGGGGTTTTATTATGGGTTTTTCCTTTACTTTATTGATTCAAATGAATGCTAGAATAAAAAGCATCAATATTCGTTGATTCACAAAGGAATACCGAAAATTGGGAAGAAAATAGAAATCTGATTATTCATTCAACAAAACTAGCTATCCATTACAACCTTAAGGCAAGATATATATAGAGCGGCACAAATCTACTAATTCTAATTTTAATTAGGAAATAAAAATAAAGAAAATCCAATCTAAGGTAGGAAATCAAATTCTTAACAATATAGGAAAGTCAAATACTAATCAATGTTAAATTAGAAATAAAAATCAAATCCTAATAATAATAATAATAATAATAATAATAATAATAATAATAAATTGTATTTGCTATCTGATGTAGCGGAAGTTTCAACAAAAATAAAAATAAAATAAAATAAAATAACAAAGGGATAAATATTGAAGTACGTTGATTTTCGTACAAATACCGGAAATCAATCTTCTACAACCTATTGATTCACAAAGAATGCCAGAAAATAGGCATCAAATGTTTGTTGATTCTAAAGAGAATACTGAAATTTGGAAAAGTAGGGAAATTTCATTGATTCATCAAAAACTGTCTCACATAGCCCTAAAGCTTGCATATTTATAGGGTGGCTCAAGCTTCCAACCCTAATTTTAATTAGGAAATAAAATTGTAATAAGGAAATAAAATTAACACAATGCTAAATTAATTAGAAATAAAAATCAAATCTTAATAATAATAATAATAATAATAATAATAATAATAAAAAATTATGTCTTCTCTCTGATGTTCCGTAAATTTATTCCAGTAACTTAGAAGCTTCCTGCTCCGCATCATTCCCTTTAGGGTAGAGAAAATTCGCACTCGAATTTTACGTAAATATTGTAAAGAAAATTTGCTCACAAATGCATAGAACATCATAAATTCATCATCAACTTGTAATTCCTTCAAAATAGAAATTAAAGGAATATAAGAATAAAGAATGTTATCAATGCCGATGAAGTTAATATATTCAATATCACCCTCATCTTCTTCATCAAATATTGGTTCATCTCTATTAAATGCATCTGCATCCTCACCATCATCAGTATCATAAAATAAAATCTCTTTATAATGCTCTTCTTCCTCCTCCTCATCACTAATCTCCTCAACTGAGTCTAAATCACGTTCATACACATCATCATCACACTGTAATCTTCTCGACATGACTAACAAGGATCAGTTCGGCTCTGATACCAACTGACATAGCGGAAGCTTCAACAAAAATAAAAATAAAATAAAATAACAATGGGATAAATATTGAAGTTTGTTGATTTGCACACAAATACTAGAAAATAATCTTCTACAACCTGTTGATTCACAAAGAATGCCAGAAAATAGGCATCAAATGTTTGTTGATTCTAAAGAGGATACTAAAATTTGGAAAAGTAGGGAAATTTCATTGATTTATCAAAAACTGTCTCACATAGCCCTAAAGCTTACATATTTATAGGGTGGCTCAAGCGTCCGACCCTAATTTTAATTAGGAAATAAAATTCTAATCAAGAAATAAAATTAACACAATGCTAAATTAATTAGAAATAAAAATCAAATCCTAATAATAAGAATAATAATAATAATGAAAAATTATGTCTTCTCTCTAATGTTCTGCAAATTTATTCCAGTAACTTAGAGGCTTCCTACTCCATATCATTCCCTTCAGGGTAGAGAAAATTCGCCCTCGAATTTTGCCCAAATTTTGCGAAGGAAATTTGCTCACAAATGCATAGAACATCATAAATTCATCATCAACTTGTAATTCCTTCAAAATAGAAATTAAAGGAATATAAGAATAAAGAATGTTATCAATGCAAATGAAGTCAATATATTCAATATCACCCTCATCTTCTTCATCAAATATTGGTTCATCTCCAATAAATGGATATGCATCCTTACCATCATCAGTATCATAAAATAAACTCTCTTTATAATACTCTTCTTCCTCCTTGTCGTCACTAATCTCCCCAACTGAGTCTAAATCACATTCATATACATCATCATCACACTGTAATCTTCTTGGCATGACTAACAAGGATCAATTCGCCTATAATACCAACTGACGTAGTGGAATCTTCAACAAAAATAAAATAAAATAACAAAGGGATAGATATTGAAGTCTGTTGATTTGCGCACAAATACCAAAAATCAATCTTCTACAACCTATTGATTCACAAAGAATGCCAGGAAATAGGCATAAAATGTTCGTTGATTCTAAAGAGAATACCGAAATTTGGAAAAGTAGGAAAATTTCATTGATTCATCAAAAACTGTCTTACATAGCCCTAAAGCTTACATATTTATAGGGTGGCTCAAGCTTCCAACCCCAATTTTAATTAGGAACTAAAATTGTAATAAGGAAATAAAATTCACAATGCTAAATTAATTAGAAATAAAAATCAAATCCTAATAATAATAATAATAATAATAATAATAATAATAATGATGATGATGATGATGATGATTATGAAAAATTGTCTTCTATCTGATGTTCTGCAAATTTATTCTAATAACTTAGAGGCTTCCTGCTCCGCATCTGATGCAGATAGAGTCATAGAAGAGCAAGCAATTCGATTCCTAGACAAATACCAAAAATTGTAGCAGTGGCAATTTCATAAATAACTGTAACTTAGGAGTTTCGAATTTTGGCGATTTTAAAGGCTAGTTTGATTGGAAACGGACCAACGATTCGGACTCACAAGTTATACTTGTGAGGCCCATTTTTTTTGGCCAAATTCTATTGTTTAGGCCTTCAAAAAGGCAAATTTATGTTTTAATTGTTTTGAAACTCTTATTTCCTAGTTTGTTTAGGTTTGAACTCTTATTTTCTAGTTTGTTTAGGATTTGTTTTAGGGTTTTTATTTAAGAGTTATTCTTTTGGCTTTTGTATATCAGATTATTAATAGAATTTGAATTTTTCTTTAAATTTTCCAAAATTTGTCGAATTTTGATGCCTATACCCAGTAATTGAGAATTGCAGGTGTAGAAGATTAATGATTGGTAGTCATGCGCAATTCAACAATTATTAGTAGTTATTTTACATTCTTCTGCTACGTCAGTTTTGGTATCAGAGCTGTGCTCCTTGAAAAGGACAAGATGTCTCGCAGAAGACAATAACAACAACCCCAACAGCGTGTAGAAGAAGTTTATGAGCGTGATGACCAACGTCGCTTTATGCAGCGGTTCGAACAGCGAATGGAACAGATGGATCAACGAATTGACAATATTATGAAATAGCTCACAGAGAGGATGGTTAAGTTGTTAGTCAATCAAAATGGGAGGCAGCCAAACCAATGATGAGTCCCTAATGCTGACAACCTGAGGAATCCTTTTGCTGAAGGAAACGATGACGAAGGTGACTATGGTGAAGGTTATTATGATGTGTTGCGTAGACGTCCTCACCAGCATGACGAGAATGATGAAGGAGGCGATGGGAGGCAGGTATGTGAACTGAGATCCCTGAATTTTATGGTTCCTTAAAACCAGAAGAATTCCTTGACTAGTTGGCTATGGTGGAGGAGATCTTGGAGTTTAAGGGGGTGCCGGAGGCCCAACAAGTACCATTGGTGGCAACCAAGTTCCGAGATAGGGCGATGGCTTGGTGGCAACAAACTAAACAGATCTGAGTCTGGTTGGGAAAGTCAACAATCATTACTTAGGAGAAGATGAAGAAACAAATGCGTGCCACATTCTTACCTTTTAATTTTCAGTGTTAATGTACCAGAGGTTGCAGAATTTGAGGCAAGGGAACCATTCAGTTGATGATTATACAACTGAATTTTACCAGTTGATTGCGTGCAATGAGGTGCATAAGATAGAGGACCAATTGGTTGCTCGATATATTGGGGGTTTAAGAGAGCAGATTGCAGAGGCAGTAAACATGTTTGATCCTATGTCTATTTTTGCGGCGCATCAATGGGCTTTACAGATAAAAAAAAGGCGACCAGGTGGTTTTATGCAAATGTCTGGATATGGTAAAGCAGGAGGCAATAGTGCTGTGAGTAGTGTGGGTGGCGGAATGACCCAAGGAGCTGCTGCGACCAAACCAGGGGTAGTGCCAACCACTGCACAAAAGGCTGGTTCAAGTAGTGAGATTAAATGCTTTACGTGTGGAAAAGTAGGTCATAGGCAGTCTGAATGTAAAAAGAGGGAAAAAAAGTAATGTTTGCTGAGGTAGATGAGCAATATAATAATGAAGAGGTCGCTGACTTAACAGGTGATCCGGTATTTGATACAAATGATGTTGATGAAGAGGTCATGACTGATGATGTAGGGGCTGCTTTGGTAGTGAGGAGGTCCTGCCTAACACCTAGAGCTGCTAATGATGAGTGGCTGCGAAATAATATTTTCAGTCTACATGCAGTATTAAGGGTAAAGTCTGCAAATTCGTGATTGATGGAGGTAGTTGTGAGAATATAATTGCAGTAGAGGTGGTCCAAAAATTAGGAATTCAGACTAAAAAGCATCCTAAGCCTTACAAGTTGGCATGGTTGAAACAAGGGGGCGAGGTAATAGTGTCAAAGCGTGCTTTGATTTCCTTTTCTATCTGGGCAAAATATAAGGATGAGGTTTGGTGTGATATGATAGCCATGGATGCATGCCATTTATTGCTGGGACGACCTTGGTAGTTTGATCGAGATGTGACTCATAACGGGAAGACTAACACTTACAGTTTTATGTTTGAAGGAGTGAAAATTGTGTTAGTGCCTAATAAGGATCATGATCAGTCCAAGCAGGTGCATGACGGTAGCAAGGGCTGTGTTAATTTATTAACTTTGGCGCAGTTTGACAGGGTTACACAGGAATCTGAAGTTGTTTATGTCCTATTTGGAAAGTGGGTGGACAAAGCGATAGTGGTTCCTGATGCAATTTTGCTACTCCTAGATGAGTTCAGTGTTGTGTTTCTAGAGGAATTGCCTGAAGGGTTACCTCCCATACGAGATATCCAACATCAGATTAATCTTAAACTAGGTGCAGCCGTGCTGAATCGACCACACTATAGGATGAGTCCTAGTGAGCATGAAGAGTTGAGGAGGCAAGTGGAAGAGTTGCTAGCTAAGGGATATGTTCGTGAGAGCTTGTGTCCTTGTGCGGTACGAGTCCTTCTGACCACAAAGAAGGATGGTTCTTGGAGGATGTACGTTGATAGTCGGGTCATTAACAAAATAACTGTCAGGTCTTGTTTTCCTATTCCTAGATTGGATGACTTACTTGATAAGCTTAGTAGGGCCACAATTTTTACTAAATTAGATTTGAAGAGTGGTTATCATCAAATTCAGATTTGAGCTGGAGATGAATGGAAAACAACCTTCAAGACAAGGGAAGGGTTGTATGAGTGGCTAGTCATGCCGTTTGGGTTGTCAAACGCCCCAAGCACTTTTATGTGTGTTATGAATAAGATTTTGAGGCCTTTCATTGGTAAGTGTGTTGTGGTGTACTTTGATGATATTTTGGTTTATAGTGCTAACCCGGATGAGCATCTTAGTCAGTTGTAAGAGGTCCTTATCGTGTTGCATAGGGAAAAATTGTATGTTGCCCTTAAGAAGTGTGTTTTCTTTACTGCCAATATGTTGTTTCTTGGATATGTTGTGTCGGGTAAGGGTTTGCAGGTGGATGAGTCCAAAGTTGAGGCTATGAAACATTGGCCAAGACCTACTACCATTACTAAGGTGAGAAGTTTCCATGGATTGGCATCATTCTATAGGCATTTTATTTCTCATTTTAGCAGTATTATGGCGTCGATCACTGATTACATGAGGCAGGTGGGAAAGTTTGAATGGACAGATGAGGCAGAGAAGGTGTTTGAGTTGATTAAATTGCGCCTTACTACAGCTCCTATTTTAATGTTTCCAGATTTTCATCAACCTTTTGAGTTGCATTTAAATGCTTCTAAGGTGGGAATTGGGGCTGTTTTGAGTCAAAATAGCAAACCAGTGGCGTATTTCAGTGAGAAATTGTCAGGGCCCAGATTGCATTATAGCACTTATGATGTCGAATTCTGTGCTGTGGTTCAAGCTATTAAGCATTGGCGTCATTACTTGTTTTAGCAAAAATTTATTTTGTATACAGATTATGAGGCGTTGAAACATTTACATAGGCAACATAAGATTTTTGCTAGGCATGCGAATTGGGTTGCTTATTTTCAGAGGCTTACTTTTGTGGTGAAGCATAAGTCGGGTATTACCAATAGAGTGGCTGATGCGTTGAGTAGGCAAAAGACACTGTTGACTAAAATGTCCATTGAGGTTCCTGGTTTTAACTCATTTACATAATTATTTAAAACTGACCCATATTTTTCTATTATTGTGGCTAAGGTTAAAGCAGGTGAAAGAATAGATTTCTTGTTGCATGATGGATTTCTATTTAAGGGTAACCAACTATGCATTCCAGATTGTAGTTTGCAGCTGTAAATTATTAAATAATTGCATGGTGAAGGGCATGTAGGGCGAGACAAGACTGTGCAATTGGTGCAGGCTCAATATTTTTGGCCTACCATTTGCAAGGAAGTTGAAAAGCTGGTGCAGAGGTGTCGCATTTGCCAGGTTTCTAAAGGGATAGCATCTAATACGGGTTTGTATATGCCATTGCCGATTCCTTCGCAGCCTTGGGTGGAGCTCAGTATGGATTTTTTGCTAGGATTACCATGCACACAACGAGGTAATGATTCTATATTTATGGTAGTTAATCGATTTTCAAAGATGGTGCACTTTATTCCATGTAAGAAAACCATAGATATTGTTCGTGTGGCTCAATTGTTCTTTCAAGAGATTTATAGATTGCATGGATTGCCTATATCTATTGTGTCTGATCGAGATACCAGGTTTTTTAGTTATTTTTGGCGAAGTTTATGGAAGATGGTGAACACTCAGCTTAATTTCAGCAGTGCCTATCATCCACAAACAGATGGGTAAACTGAGGTGGTGAATCGATCTTTAGGTAATCTGTTGAGGTGCTTAGCAAGTGAGCATGTGAAGAGCTAGGATTAGAATTTGTGTCAAGCAGAGTTCACTCATAATCATGCGGTCAATCGAAGCACTAGTTTTAGTCATTTCCCTGTGGTGTATTCCGTTGTACCACGAGGACCGCTGGATTTGATTCCTCTTCCAGATAAAATGAGAGTTCATGGCAAGGTAGAGAATTTTGTTAGTGGATTACAGGATGTTCATAGGGCTGTCCACGAAAATTTAGCTAAAGCTGCTGACAAGAAGAGGCGGTATGTTGAGTTTGATGTGGGGGTTTTGTGTAGGCAGTTCTTACTAAGGAGAGATTTCCTGCAGGTGATTATAATAAGTTGTCTGCCAAGAAGATTGGACCGATTGAAATTGTTGAGAAGATCAATCCTAATGCCTACCGTTTAAAGCTGCCTAGTCACATTCGAACTGCAGATGTTTTTAATGTTAAGCATCTAATTCCATATGTAGGTGATTCATCCGATGATTTAGATTCATGGACGAATTCTGTCCACCTTGGGGAGAATGATGTGGATAGAGTTATAGAAGAGCAAGCAATTCGATTCCTAGATAAATACCAAAAATTGTAGCAATGGCAGTTTCATAAATAACTGCAACTTAGAAGTTTCAAATTTTGGCGATTCCAAAGGCCAATTTGATTAGAAACGGACCAACGATCTGAAGTCACAAGATTTACTTGTGAGGCCTATTATTTTTTGGCCAAATTCTAGGCCTTCAGAAAGGCAAATTTGTGTTTTAATTGTTTTGAAAGTCTATTTCCTAGTTTGTTTAGGTTTGAACTCTTATTTTCTAGTTTGGTTAGGATTTGTTTTAGGGTTTCTATTTAAGAGTTATTCTTTTGGCTTTTGTATATCAGATTATTAATAGAATTCAAATTTTTCTTTAAATTTTCCAAAATTTGTCAAATTTTCCAAAATTCGTTGAATTTTGATGCCTATACCCAGTAATTAAGAATTGCAGGTGTAGAAGATTAACGATTGGTAGTCGTGCGCGATTCAACAATCGTTAGTAGTTCTTTTACATTCTTCCACTACGTCAGCATCACTATCCATTGTTCTACAAACTTATTCCAAGGCTTATTGCTCCGCATCATTCCCTCCAGGGTAAAGAAAATTTGCCCTCGAATTTTACCCAAATACTGAGAACAAATTTGCTATAGAACATCGTAAATTCCTAATCAACTTGTAATTCCTTCAAAATTGAAATCAAAGGAATATAAGAATAAATAATTTCCTTAATGCTAATGAAGTCAACATGTTGAATTAGCTCTAGCATATTATATTCATGATCATGATGTTCCTCCATCTCGATCCTTAAATCATTGGAAGTCATATCAGAATTTCTCTCAACTAAGAAAATTTTTACATCACCACTTTTTAATAATTCATTACATTCCTCATCAGCCTCATCCTCTTCATCAAATATTGGCTCATCTCTAATAACTGCATCTTCATCCTCACCATCATCAGTATCAAAAAATAAACTCTCTTCATAATAATCTTCTTCCTCCTCATCATCACTAACCTTCCTACTTGAATATCCATGGCGATTATAATTGTGTTGGATTGGATTAACTGGATTTTGATTGCCAATAAGTGCAACCATGCTCTTTGTCAATTGTTCCATCATCTGCTCAAATCGTTCATTCAACCGTTGAGTGATCTGTTGCTCCACACGCTCATAAACTTCCTCAATACGTTGCTGTCTCCTGCATGCCATTTTTACCCAAGGAACGAACTACTGCTGTCAGCCAACTGATGTAGCAGAAGCTTTAACAAAAATAAAAATAAAATAAAATAACAAAGGGATAAATATTGAAGTCCGTTGATTTGCACATAAATACCAGAAATCAATCTTCTATAACCTGTTTATTCACAAAAAATGCCAGGAAATAGACATCAAATGTTTGTTGATTCTAAAGAGAATACCGAAATTTGAAAAAGTAGGAAAATTTCATTGATTCATCAAAAATTGTCTCACATAGCCCTAAAGCTTACATATTTATAGGGTGGCTCAAGCTTCCAACCCTAATTTTAATTAGGCAATAAAATTCTAATCAAGAAATAAAATTAACGCATTGCTAAATTAATTAGAAATAAAATAATAATAATAATAATAATAATGAAAAATTATGTCTTCTCTCTGATGTTCCGCAAATTTATTCCAATAACTTAGAGGTTTCCTGCTCCGCATCAAGCAGTTAGATACAATATTCTGAATACAAATGAAAATATTCATACCATTTGCTAAACTGTCAATTGGGAGATCTTAAGTTTGAATTCCAAACAAAGTCCCATTAACAAAAAAAAAATAGTTATATGCTGAATTTTTCTTGTTGGTATACCCTCGAAGAAATTGTGATGATAATTATGCTTAATTGAGAGTGAGAGAGTAATTAAGTGATAAGTTCTTTTCAAGGTATTTTAAGATATAAGATTTGATTTCTGTCGTCATCAATTTGAATAAAAAAGGCTGCCTCTATTATACAATTTATTAAAATTTAGGTCATATGACGTTACTATTAAAAACAAAATTTAATTGAGTGAAAATAGAGTAAGGTTAAAGTTGTTGGGAAGGTTAATTGATTGATTGTTTATATTAATTAAAGTAATTTATTTCTCTGCTGGTTGGAGAAGAATAGTTGAGAAATTCTTAAAAAAACAAAAGACCATCAAATTCTTTGTTTCAAATCTTACATTTCCCTTTCTTACAAGTTTTGTACATTAATGTTATTAATCAAGAAATAGAGATTCTACAATTATTTATACTTTTTTTTTAACATGATAATTATTTATACTTCGATAGACATAGCCTTTAGCGGCCAGAGAAATAGCGTCGGACACTAGAAAAAAATCATCAATTAAATTTTATACTGCGACAAGTAACCATTGGTAGTGAATGTCTCGTCCTCGCTAAATATTTTTATTAGTGACGCCAACTACTTAAATGCAAGCCTCTTAGGTTCGTGTATACTTGGCTAAATAGTCAAGCGTTCTTACAGACACTATAAGATTTTGGATTCAAAATCTATCTCCACCCCTTCCCAAAACTTGTATTTGTTAAAAAAAAAAAATGCAAGCCTTTTAATTCTAACTGAAATAAATCGTTGTGTTCAGGATCTTTAAAGTGGCTAATATGTTAAGCATAAAAGTATTTTACCAAATTCCAACACCTGACACATAAAATACAACACTGTTCCTTTTTTTCTTTTTCTTTTTTACATTTACCACAATCCTCCCTTGAAAAATTTTCTTCTCTTTGATCAGTCCCTACATATTTAGGTCATTCGCTCATTAACCCAACACTTGCAAGTAAAGATTATTCTTCTTGAGAAACTAATCTTGCATGAAAGTTTATATATCATGATTCTAATTCATTTACCATCACAATAATATAAAAGAAGAAGCAAAATATTAATATATGTGCCTATATATCCCCAAATATCAGTGAATTAAATATATCATATTCGATTTTTAATTTTTTCAAGTAAGATCTTGTAACCATTTGTCTTTTATAATATTACATAAAAATATAATGACTCTAAATGAAAGTCGAATTAACGAGTTCATTTACTTTAATAATCGAGGTTCTTACAATTTGATTTTAAAGTGTTTGTAGTAAAATAAAATAATTTAGAATTTGCAATAAGTTTTAACATTTATATAATATCTCACTTTATGAAATAAATGTTGGGCACAACGGATAAATTAAAATTAAATTAGCAGAGTAAAATAATAACACCAGCAATTTAACGTGGTTCACCCTTTGATTTGGGCTACGTCCACGGGACAAACTCCGAATAATATTTCTTCCACTAATAAAATTAAT